>PVKS010003307.1:0-105591 GCA_004027875.1 Aplodontia rufa | reverse complement strand
GATAGGCACACTAACACACTGTTGGTGGAGCTGCAGACTGGTACAGCCTCTCTGGAAAGCAGTGTGGAGAATCCTCAAAAAACTAGGGATGAGTCCACCATATGACCCTGCTATTCCACTCCTGGGTATCTTTCCAGGGGACTTAGAATCAGCACATTATAGTGACACAGCAATATCTATGTTCATAGCAACACAATTTACTATTGCTAGGCTATGGAAGCAACCCAGATGTCCCTCACTGGAAGAATGGAACCAAAAACTGTGGTACATTTATACCATGGAATATTACACAGCAATTAGAAACAATGATGTTGCAGCCTTCGAAGGTAAATGGATGGCTATGGAAGAGATCATGCTGAGTAAAATCAGCTTAACCCAGAGATCTAAGGGTTGATTGTCTCCACTCATCTGTGGAGGTGGGGACTAGACCCTGGACAATGAGAAAGTTGGTCTATTAGCATGTGTTAAATCCAGATAAGATGTAATGTTTTACAACCTAATACTTTTTTTAGAGATATAGTGGGAAGGGGAAGGGGAAGGGCGGGATAAGGGAGGGTAATTGGGGGGGCACTCCTGGGAGTAATTGCAATATCCAGAATATATACACATTTTATATTATTTTGTTAAAAACTTGATGGTTGTTCAAAAATAAAAAATTTAAAAAAAAAACAGTAGAATTTGGTTAGGGCTTTATTTTTTTTCCTTTTTTGGCTTTAGTTGGGATGTCCAGACTGGTATCTTCTTTTTCCATAATTCTGAAATATAATGAATCAAAAATAAAATCAATAAATTTACCACAGAGCCATCTTTTGGTTCCTGAGTTCCCTATACTGATTTTCTCTCTCCATTTTTAAGGTCATTTCTATTTTATATATGGGGTGTGTATGTTTGTGTGTGTGTGTGAGTTTGAGAGAGAGACAGAGAGAGAAAGAAAGAGAGAGATATCAAGGTTTTTATTTATACTCAGTGGGAGGGACAAGGAAAATATTTCATTTTCTTGAAAACAGAATTTCAATTTGTTTCTTTTTTTTTATATAAAAGTTAAGTATTCACTACTTGTTTCCCTTAAAAGGGAGATATAATGGCAAGGTGCCTTTTAAGTCACACTTTGAACTTCTTCATATCTTCTATCAGGACTTAGAGGAAACACCCATTCACTAGCACTACTACTTCTATTTAGAAGTATTACTGAAAATCATATACCCCTAATTTTCCATTTGAGAGTGAGATCTTTGGTTTCCTTGATTTGTTTATTAAAAAAGCAGATCCAAATTCATTATCTCTCAAAAGCCTATGGGTTATTTTTTATTAGAAATACTGAAATGTAATTTTCCAATATGTTAAATCACATGTCCTTTAACAAATCACCACTGAACCATCATTCCAAATGTCAACACTAACAGTACAATTCTAGAAATGCTTATTATTTCATAGAATCACGCACATAGATGATACTGTGGTACAATTATTCCATATTTATTTTCTCTACAATTACTATTTCAGTATTTCAAATAGACAAACACTTAATTATTTATTACTATTAGTATTGTAGGCTGTCATTTGAGCTTATAACATTTTTTAAAAAATTGAAAAAAGCTCAGCCTGTTGGAGATATCCCTGAGTGTTCTATTAGGTAGTATGACTGCTGCCTGACACCTGTGTCTGTTTTAGCAGAGGCTTGGTCCAATCTAAATCAGAAGTTTAATTTGCATTTACATTTTATTAAGGTGTTTCTTAACTCTTTAGAGTGGTAGTTGAGCTAGTGAGCAGTGCATGGGCTTTGAAATTTGACAGGTCAACATATAAATCCCTGTCCTGTTATTAACATATGACTTTATGTTTTGGTCTATAAAAAGAAGGATAATAGTATTTGTGTTGTTGAATGGAGAGAGAAGAAAACTACTAGGTGCATAATAAAAATCAGTCAGAGATTATTGTTAAATGGACACTGAAAAGATAATTCAGTGAATCTCTTTTATGACCCTCCTGGAATTTTGAGATCCCAACACAGAATCTCTGGCATTGAAAAAAAAACTTTCTCTTCAATAAAAATTATGAGGAATTATTTAAAATGTATAAAGAGCTATGATACATGAAAGCAAATAAGTACTATAAAGAAATTGAAAGCAAAGTACTTTAAAAGACAAAGGAAGATGGAGAAGAGGTGTCAAGGTGGTACAAGCCTATACTCCCAACTACTCCAAGAACTGAGAGGATCCACATTAGAGGCTAGCCTGGGCCACTTAGTGTGACCCTGTGTCAAAATATAAAATAAAAAGGGCTGAGGGATATAATTCAGAGATAAGTGTAGATGGGCTCAATTCCTAGTACCAGAAAAATAACATAATGTAGCATAAAAATAAATAAATAAAAAGAGACGGGGATATAGCTCACCAGTGAAATGCCCCTGGGTTCAATCCCGAGTACACCTAAAAAATTAACTGGGGCTGGAGTGGTGGCTCAGCAGTTATGACACCTGCCTGGCATGCGTGAGGATATGGGTTCAAACCCCAGCACCATGTACACAAGAAAGTGTTGGAGCAATGAAAGCCACATGAAAAACTAAATAAAATTGATTCTCTCTTTCACTGTCCCTCTCTCTTAAAGAAAATTAATTAACAGAAGGAAAGAAAAGAAAACAAAGACAAGATAAGACATGAAGAAAAGACAAAAACAAGGCAAAAGAAGAAAATCACACTTCTTGTTATTAAGTTTAGGGAGATCTCAGGGAAAATGTAATATATAAGCTCAGTTTTAAAATGTTTTTACAGTGCATTCATGGCAAAAGTCTTTTTCCATTTCATTTTGTTAAGAAGGAGAAGTTATGCACACAGATATTTTAAGGCTATGTTCAAGTAACAATGGATACATTGATTTAATTAGAACCCATGTAACAAGGATTGGCATAAATATCTATAATGGTAAAATGGACTAGATTATTTTTACTATTTCTTCAGTAGCTAAGGGAGATACATATGGCTTTTAAAGTAGGACTATACCTAATTAGTACTGGTATTTCTTCTTGATTGGCATGTATTATAAATTAAAAGGGTGATAAAATGAGGAGAGGGAGCTAAGTTAAAACAGAAATATCCCAAACATACATACATAGACTATTTCATAACCTCTGAAGGGATATCAGGGAAATTGAGTAAAAACTAATTACAATAAAAAATAAATAAGAATTTGAAAAAATTAAACTATCTTTGTGGATTATTCGCACTTCTGTATCTTTGTTGCTAACCTCCTTTATGGAACATTATTCCTACGTACAGTTCTAAATACTGAAGAACTATTGAAAAGCATGACTAAGAAATTATTTTACCTTGCAAGTATTTTTAGTGTCCTATACATCAAACTACTCATTCATTAGTTAATTTAGTCCTTTATTCAATAAACCATTAGTGATTGGCTTATTGTAGATATTTTGTTTGTTGGTAAGAGAGCAAAGATGAATAAGGCATAAAAAAATTTGCCCTCAATAATAATATAGTCTAAGGGTAGCTATATTTATAATCAAAACGTAAATTAAAAAAACAGTGTGAAAGGGTTCACCAAAATGTAAATTTAAAAAAAGTATGAGGGGGTTAGTCAAAATATAAATTATAAAACAGTGCAACAGGGTTAATGAATACTTACAGAATGGGCAATGCCTGTACACTGCTTCTCATTCACTGTAATGTAGCAAGCCCATAAATAATGTATAAATACTCTTTTAATCCACTATATTTTTTACAAGGAGATCTGAGTTTTTCATGTTTAGAATTTTTACTGTAAATGTGAATTAACTGGAACAAGGCATTAAAGCTCATTTTAAACAACATGATTTATGTTTTAAGTGTTACTTCTTTTATTAAAGGTATTCAATCATGCAATCATTCAGTATTAGAAATAGAGAGGATTTGAGGGGGGAAAAAGGTCCGTAATATCAGTGAGTTTTTACTGAATCAAAGTACAATGCTCATCACTTCACTTCTCCATCAAACAAATGTTTATTCAGTTCCTAGCTACATTAAACTTATTTAGAATAAGGTAGAGTAAAAATAAGTCTTTGGATAGTTTGCATTTGAAGTCTCTAGTCACACAGTTCCATGATGTGCTGCATCTATATTGGGGTAGGCAGAATTTTAGGACAACCTCCAAGATTCCTGTGCCCCCTTATACAGACCCATTAAAATCCCTTCTCTTTCAGTGTAGACAGCACCATTGCACATGCTGTCACTCCCAGGATTAGATTATGATCAACTGAGTGTGAAGTAAACAAACAGGAACTTAATTCTGGCTGGATACAATTTAATCAGAACAAACCTTTAAGAGCAAATGTAAGCAATATCGTGCTTCTGATATCAAAGATGAGTTGAAGTACTATGTTTTGAGAGAAGGAGACCACATGGCAAGGACCTGAAGGTGGCTCCTGATTGCCAAGAAGCAGACCATAGCTGAAACAAGGACCTCAGTTCGTCACCAACTAGAAAATGAATTCTGCCAAATGCTAGTGAGGTTAGGAGAGCCCTGAGCCGTTGGTGAGTCTGCAGTCCTAGCTGAAACCTACATAAGTTGCATCTCGGTGGCATCCTAAGCAGAGGATCCAGCTAATGCAACAGCTTGAAGTCACTCCTGACCATCTCAGGAGTCAGTTAGAAATAGAGATTATGATCCAGGTCCTACGGAGGTAGGGAATATGAGCAAAAGGGTAGTGAAAAACTGAGGCAGGAGTTGTGGGATAAATCCCTCTGCCCAATTTCATATGTTGAAGTCCTAATCCCCAGTCCTCAGTATCTGGAGATAGGGTCTTTAAAGAGATCTTTAAAGGGTCTTCAATGAAATTATTAGGGTGAGTCATAATCCATTTGATTGATGTTTCTATAAGAAGAAGAGACAGGACACAGACACAGTGGGCAGATCCTATAAAGACACAGGAAGAAGAAGGACAGCCACAAGCCCAGGACGGAGGCCTCAGAAGAAAACAACCCTCCTGATATCTTAATTTCACTTTTCTAGCCTCCAAAATTGCGAGAAATTCTGTAATTTAAGGCATCTACTCTTGTGTACTTTTTTTTTGTCAGTTCTAGAAAAAATACAGACTATAAGGTAAATATTGATGAGACAAATACATTAGGATATCCCTCATGAGACCCTGAATAAAAATATGAAAATTGTTTGTCGGTACTTTCTCAAAAGCAGAATCAAGGGAAGGGCTACTTACAACATAAAAATAGAGGCCTCCAAGGCTCCCGTTTTCTTCCCTTCTGAATGTTTTGCCCACTGCAGATGAATCTGATCTTTAAACTAATAGTAATGCGTCACTTACTTTGGCCCATCACTGGATGTAAGAGACCGTGTCTTGCTCCCTATAAAGCCTACCATCACATATCCTTCAAACACTTCTGCAAAACTTAGACGATTGAATTTGGAAATAGAAAAATTCTTTGTTTAAAATATACTATTGCTACTGTTTCAGGCTAGCAAAGAAAATGCCTTAAGTTTCACTCCCCATTCTGAAAAAAATAAGATTCTATCATTTTAAAGGTTCTTTACAGGCTTAAAGATAAAGCCTCTCTTACCTCTAAAAGGAAAGACAAATTCCTTCAAATATATTTTCTATCTATTAGATTTGTATTCATGATTTGGTCCAAGATGGAAAATATTTTTTATTTATCCCTGTGGTTTGAAGCCAAAACAATGACTCAGTCGAAAAGGAACTAAAAGATATAGGGTCTATACTGAGAGAAAAAAAATGAGAAATGAAAAATCACAATGAAGATTAAGAATAGAATAAAAGTTGGATAATATTGGCAGATTTTGAGAAATTTTGAGGGAGTGGATGCACACACTTTTCTGCTTGTGTATGTACTGACTGTGATGTTAAATGTTTCTTATGTTTATTACCATAAGAAATTTAAGGTTAAAGACTCTCATGTTGCAAGAGAAAGCAGATTTCTTCAATTATACAAAGCTCATTATCAAAATGTGCAACAGGGCCTTAAATTGGAAAGTTTAGAATAACACATTAATCTATAATGGAAACTTCATTCCATAGCAGGTACTCATAATTTTTTAAAATAGAAACCAGAAATTGCTTATATGATCTTGAACCCTTTTATTATTAGCAGCAGTACAGAAAGGACAAAAGACCAGAGAGGATTCTTTGGAATGAGACATTCCTATTTCAACCTCCATCCTACCTACGTACAAGCACACTCTCTCTCTTTCTCACTCGTTCTCTCTCTCTCTCTCTCTCTCTCTCACACACACACACACACACACACACAGAGAGAGAGAGAGAGAGAGCAAGAATCTAAGATCTCTTGTGATTGCAGAGAAGAGAGCTGATCATAACAGAACTGGACTTTAGCGACATGTTAAAAGATATGAATTCAGGGAAAGCTACGTGGAACCCACGGTAGAAATTTCAGGCTGGAGTCACTTTTTAAAAACCTGAGCAAATCCCAAGAAGGCTAAGTAGTAGATATCCGGGAACAGAGGTTGAGAAATTGTTAGTAATGACCAATTTGAGAAGAGGTCCTATCTGCATAAGAGGAGTAACTTTGGAGAGATTTGGCCAGGAAAACTCCAGCAAATTCACAAAACTGTTCCCATGTGAAGATCAACTTTAAATATTTGCAAGACCCAGAGAAAGTAAAATTCCTTACCATTGATTCTCTTGCTGCAATAATGGAAGTATCAGAACTTAATATTTTCAAGCTAGGGAAGGAGAAATAATATGTGTGCAAAGAGAAAGGACACAGCTCTTGGCCCATTGCAAAAAGCTGGTTCCAAGCAGGTCTTTGTTGCAGAAAAATAGAGCGTAGAAATTATTCAACTCTAATTGAAGTTGGATTTCCGACTGTTACATGGGACTAAACTTTTTTCTTTCTTCAACCACTTTACTGAGACAAGACTGCATTTACACCTTAAAGTAATTATAATACTTTTTCTGACTTAAGAATGATGAGAAAATTCACAAGACTTCCTGAGTCTGTTTGCAGGGGCAGAGAAATGATTGTGCCCAGCATCAGGATCAAAAACTGGGGCACAAAAGCAAGTGACTTTTATGCTTTGAATTCTTCTTCTTTTATAGATAAACAGGAGAGAAAGGAAGAACAGACAACAATTAAGCAGCTATACAGTCAGGCTCAACTGAAAACCATTTGTCCTTGAGATTTTGAAATGAGCAGCAGGTCACTTTCAATTCCTCTACAGATCAGATGGTCAGAAGGGAATGTCCTCTGCTCACTGACACAGCTGTCCTGCCGCTGTTTCTGAGCCTGCTCCCCATCTAATACCTTTTATACTCAATCTGTTGGCTTAATCAGGGCACCTGTGTTGTCTGCTGTCTTCTGTTTTATTCTTCTAAGTACTTCTGTGCTCCGCACTCCATTTCGCCTCTCTCCAACCCTCCAGCAGCAAGGGTTTGATGGGCAGCCCTGTCACTATTTATTTATTATTAGAAGTATATAGAGATACAGTTGAGGGGGAAACATTATCAAAACATTAGTAATCAATGGATATAAACTTTGTTGTCCAGGGGAAATGCCAAAACATGGATAACCACCTTGGGTTTTACCTGTTGCAGTTTCCCCCAGAAGAACTCATGCGTTAAATGGGTAGTTTGTGGAGGAATGACATCGGCTTCTGGGGTGGTTCTCCCATTTTCCCAATCTCCAGACTCCTATGAGTTCTTCATATGCCCTCCCATTCCCATCCCCCACCCTACACCTCCAAGCATCCTAGAGAGGCATCCCCCTATTACTCTGAAAGTCATTCAATTTGCAGTTTTGCTAGGTTAGCCGTCTGCCCTACTGCTTCCCCATAAATTCTAGCATCAACAGATGAGAGAAACCATTCGGCCCTTGAGTCTCTGAGCTTGGGAGACTTCACTAAGCATAATTCTGTCCATCTCCATCCATTTGATTTCAAAAGCCATAATATCATCCTCTCTAATGGCCGAGTAGTATTGCATTGTATATATGTACCAAAGCTTTTATATCCACTCATCAAGTGAGGGGCATTTGGGTTGGTTCCATAGTCTAGCTATAGTAAATTCAGCTGCTATAAACACTGAGGAAGCCACATCGCTATAATACGCTGATTCTAAGTCTTTTGGGAAAATTCCCAGGAGTGGGATAGCTGGGTCATAAGGTGGTTCCATCCTTAATTTTTGAGGAATCTCCATGCAGCTACTATTTATAGCAGTCTCTCCTCATAAGAACTCTCACTCTAAATTATTTTATGGGCTGCTGTTATGACCAAAGTTTCCCAAACTTTTTGGTTTGAAACTCTTTTTTGACTTTCTTAAGAATTATGGAGGTTCTCAAAGATCTTTATTTACATCGGCTACACACATTGACAGTTAATCTATTAGATATTAAAACAAATTTTTAAAAATTATTGAAAATAGTATTTCATTGCATACAAACATGCTACCATATTTCTAAAAAATAAAAGTGTAATTTCCAAAACAATATATTTAGAAAGAAGAGTTATATCTATATCATCCTACTTTTTTCAAGTCTCTTTAATGTTTGGATCTTCATATCACTTCTGCATTCAAGCTGTTGGAATGCACTGTTAGAAAATCCAACCTCATAGAGATGTAATGATGGAAATGGAAGGACCTAAAAAACCCACTGAAAGTGTTTTGGGGAGCACTAGGTCTTTGGACTAAAATGTAATCCAGTCAGCTTTAGAGAGGGATCAGGAACATGTGTTTCAAAGCATGGGCTATTTGGGGACTAGAGCCCTTGCACAGCAGCTATGGCACTTGCCTGGCTTGCGCGAATACATAGGTTCAAATCCCAGCACCACATACGCAATGAAGTGTTGGCTCTACAAAAGCCACAGGAAAAAAATTAAATAAAATTGATTTTTCTTTTTCTGTGTCTCTCTCACTGTTCCTCTCTCTTAAAAAAAAAAAAAAAAACAAAAAGCATAGCAATTTGCACATTAAGGACATTCCTGGGCTTCTACCCTCATGATGAAAATTAGAAGTTTGAAAGTTCACAGCACACAGCACAAGTGAATTCTGATAACTGGATCTTACAGAGCCCAAATGCCCAGTTGCATATATACAACATGTATATATGTTACATATAATAAGCATTTACACCCACACATATATTTTCATGCATATGTAAAATACTATGTATATAAAAAGGATTTTTAGACTGTCAAACATGCTATATGATTATAGTAATTACATGCCCATGTACTTAATTTGTTTATACAATTTTAAAAATAGATGTAATACAGTTATATAAACCATAAGCAACATTTCACTCTGCCCTCCACAGGAAAGCCAACAGAATAGAAAACAGTTTCAGCAGATTGAAGTTTAAAATTTGTAACTGTGGAAGTGGCAACGGGAATCGTCCTTACGAGCAGGAATTCAAGTTTGTTTTTGTCCTGCTTCTTCAAGTCTAATTGCCAAGTTCTTCATCGGTTTTTTTCAAGTGGTAGAACTGGAATCCACAAGCCCTCAAGCACATATCTGTCCTAACGATTAATCATTTTATAGATCAAGAAAATTAAACATGTACCTCACAGAACAGGCAATCTGATCAGATTCTTGCTCTAGTGATAATGTATGATGATGGATTGATGAATTCAATAAAGCATCTAGTTAAAGCTGACATCATGCACAGAAAACAAGTTTAGATGTAGATCTGCCTGGAAAAAACTAAAACAGTTTTCACAGTTAAGGTATTTTATGACTTTGCTCTTGCAAAATTTTATCTTGAATGTTCTTTCCTCTTCTGACCACACCTCAGACCTTTTGCCTTTCCGTGCCGTGGACTTGGTTTGTGCCAAGTTTGTAGGTGACCACAGCTCTCCACAAGTTGTGTCACCTGCCTACAGCCACAAGTCTTATTTTCAGGCAGTGATTTCTGGTTCTCAGAAAGGCTTTTTTTCTGTTCTGTTTGTACTTGACAGCTTTGCTTCCTTGTGCCAGGGAACTAGTCAAGTCTTTTTTTCTCTTCTGTCTTTAGCATGTGACCCAGGCAACAGAGCTGCCATTCCATGCTGAAAGTTTAAGGCACCGCAGCCTGATCCTGTCTGGCCTCAGGGATTTTGCAGGTAACTGTGGTATTAAGTGCCCTTCCCAGATTCCTTTCAGAAACTGACAGCCAATAAGGAAAAAGCTTGAGGGGAAAGGCTGACATTTTGGAAAGTACCAATTGAACAGTCATAAAAAAGAGAACTTAATAGATAATTTTCAGCACAACTTTCTATGACAGGCAAACTTTAAGTAACTTTTCTTGCTAGATGCCAAGAAAGGAGTTTGGATTTAGTGTCTTCCACATGAGGAAAAGCTAACTGTCTCATAAGGAAAATAAAAATTTTTGAAATAACATATATGTAAATCAGTGCTTGCAGAATAAACCAAAACATGCTGCTCAGTCAGACAGAGGAACAAGTAGTAAGGTAGCTCTATATTGTTATACCAATGATCCCTTAATTAGGTCAAGAGCATTTATGCATACTTCCAAAATGAAAATTTTTTAACATGATTGGACTTCATAATTTATTTTTAGCTTAATTCCTTCACAAACATATACCTCACTCTGCTTTCATTATTCTATTTTTAATACTTGAAAAAATTAGAGGAATTGGCATTATTTTAAATGACAAAAATCATTTTATACTTTGACTATGAAGAATTCTTTTATGGATTCTGAACTTGTGCTATGTACAAAACTTTCATTAACATCCACAAAAGAATGCTTAGTGTGGGCAATATAGGTCCACAAAGCTTATAGCTTCAGATTGGGCAATTGTAATGCTTGGGAATACTTCTGAATCAAAATTCTGAAAGATCTGGAGGGTTTATTTTGCAAAGAATTGACAAGAAAACTCCTGGGCTTCCTCTCCAGAGTTTTCCTGAAGGAAATATTTTCTGTTTTTCTGTATGACATTTGTAAATGGAAGTCAAACATTAAACCTTTGGTAAGGTCCACATTCTTCTTTGTCTAGATTAGTTCATATTCAGAACATCTAAAGAACAACATGGGGGCTGGAGCGGTGGCTCAGTGGTTTCGGTGCTTGCCTGGTATGCACGAGGACCCGAGTTCAAACCCCTGCACCACATACGCAACTAAGTGTTGGAGCAATGAAGGCCATATGAAAAACTAAATAAAGTTGTTTCTCTCTTAAAAAAAAAAAAAGAACAATATGGGCAGTAGGTATGTTTTAGAAAAAAGATCAATACACGCATATTCCCTTAATGTAATAAAAGCATTCTTTGGGAAACATAACTAAAGTTCTCTTTTATATTAATAAAATAATAGTTACCATTTATTGAATTTTTATTGTATTCTAGCAGTCTTTTAATTAATACAACCAAACTGAGGTCCCACTTTTCCAGTTCTGAATGTGAGAAATTAAGTAAAAACAAGAAAAATACTCTTAAATCTTTTGGACAACCACATAAAATTAACGTAAAAAATAAGCGAGTACATAGTCTCCATTGTTCAACCCTAAATGACAAAGTGAGGCTATCAATAATTAAAACAGTTATTGGATTATCCTGTATTTACATTTTTACTTAAAATTTAAATGTATCATTATTTAAGTGCTGGCTACTAGTCCTAGTAATCCTACATATCACATCAAAATTGTGATTTTAATTATTTTTACAAAGAAATAAATTGTCCCTATATTCTCATATTTTTTCTTAGTTCAATCTTTCAGTAATTTTAATATTACTCAGATGTAGCAACTACTCTATGTGAAGTATTTATTATCTGAATAAATTATGATGTGTTCAATAGAAGTATAAATAGACACAAGATAGGTTATTTTATTTTTACCAATGGACATTAAGAAGTCTATAATTTTTATCTGTGCTTACTAAGGGTTGCTAATTACAGCTAGACAAGTTAAAAAGTTTTTGAGATATAAATACAAGTTGTACTGTGCATAAACATCCAACAAATAATTATATAGTCTCCCCAGTACACAATAGATCACTATGCACACTCGGCTTTATATTTGACCCATATGTGAATCTATTCAGCAATTTGTAAAGCATTCATTGAAATTTCTACCATTATGGTTGGAGAAACAAAACAGTTCTCTTGAACTCTCAGGGAGGAGTTCAAGAGAAACTTTCTAGTAGAGACCCAGTTTAGTGCATTATCCCATGACAGAAAATGTTGAATATTTAGAATTATATGAATATAGAATTAAATGCCTTTGAAGCAGTGAACATTCATTGAAATTCTTCATTCTTTCATTAATTTTGTTCTCTCAACAAAATTCCGCATGAGCATCTGTAATTAGAGCACCATGATCCCAGTGAAACACAAACTGAGGTGTGACCTTCGTGCGGATGGTTTTCATGTTCTGGGGAAGACAGCACGATGCTGTGGGAAGAACATGGCTTCGGAATCAGATTTAGCTTCAAATCCCGGTTGCTTCCTAATGTCCCTGGGTCATTAGACCATTTACTTCTTGAAGCTTTATGTCCTTTGCAATGAGATGAGAATAATAATAATTTGTAGAATTAGTAGTTTTGAAAAAGAAATTTGGCTACCTTGTTTCCAGGAAGAAATCAAACAGGACCATATTGTGATGACTACACAGCACCTGCAGGAAGCTCCCTGCCTGTAACAAAACATGCAACTAGTACCACGGCTGCAGTTGCTTTCTCTTATCTCCTATTCTGTTCTTACCCACTCTTCTTTCTCATATGTGCTAACTTGAATACATATATAAGTCAAAAGTTAATTTTTAATGATTGAGTGACAGTGACTGAATCTTTGCTCTTTTTGTTTTTTTAATGTTTTCAAAAATTATTTCCCTCTTGTGCTCAAACAGGGACATCCTTTATATGTTGAAGATCACACAACTTGTATTTGAAGACGTTCTTTTGATTAGTGTACTTTAGACTCTCTGTGTATATATTTCATATTTGTTTCTTACCCTGCCTTTCTTGGCTATAAATCCTTTCTTTGGTGACCTGAATACAGCAACTGACAATAATTCTGAATTTCAATTTAAACTTTTATGGAACTTGAGGTTATAAGGAAAATTAGAGGCTACACTCACTGACATGGCTGTAACATGTGTTTTTTCTATCTGTGCTACTCTCCATATAGCAAATTTACACTTATAAATGAGGTGTCAAGGCATGAAATAACAAAATAGTGTATGTAAACTATACAACTATTCAATCAGTGTTTGGCACACAATAAATATCTTTAAAAACTACCAATAAATAAAAATCAGACTAATTAAACATTTATCATATGATAGACTATATGTTCTGGGCTTCACATGCACAAACATGTTAATCAGTTCTATGTTCTATATCAATCATTGCAACAGCTACCATTAAAGAGATAGGAAACTGAGATCAACAAAGGTTAAGACAATAAGACTAAGAGGTACTCTAAATGCAATAAAACAATGTAGAATCCGTTTTTAAAAGTGAACAAACTTTCTGCTTAGATCAGTTGCTTCTAGGCATTCTGAAATTATTGATGTTAATCTTCTGGTTTCAGTTATTAAAAATGACATTTGATTCTGAAGTATTAACAAATTCTGATCTCAACAGAACTATGTTGTGTTCAACAGTGTTCATGAAAGGTTCAGAATGCTCTTCACTGACTCTATTATATCTAAAATTAGGACCTGAGAAACTTACCCAAAGACCTTAATCTGCACTGTATATAAGATCAAAAGTCCAATGAAAGCATTCCTGCTTCCACACCACGGTAACCTGGTAACTCTTTGTGTCTCTTTCCACTATAAGGACAACGTTGTAAAATATTCTGATGTGCAGCTTGCATGGTAACACACTCCAGGAAGGCATGTGACCAGAACCAAAATCTGGAACAGAGAGTAGATAGTAAAACTCCATCATAAACTTTCAAAGTATAGGCTGTGCTAGAGAATATTCTTCATAAAATAATCAAAACTCTCCCCGATGGTAAATAGAACACATATAAAGGAGATATTTTGCTTTCTAGAATTTTTCATAGCATAAAAAAATGGACATGTGGGAATGTTCATAATATAAATTTTAAAAAAGCAAAGAAGATACCACTACAATAACATTATCACAAGGAGATAGAGCTCCTAGAAGAACTCCTGAGAAATCATACACTCAGATTAAAGACTGGAGAGCCATTTCTCTTTCTCTGCTTCCTGCTCCATAAATTCTGAAGAGCCAAGAGGACATGTAGTATAAACTACAAAAACAGTACTATGATACAGCAAGATGATCAATATTAGGGCTGAGGAGGAAACCCTCTGAAATTTAAAATAATGAACAAAAATAAGAACCCATAACTATAGAAGCTAAGGACTCACTCCGAGCTTCATGTTTCTTTTTCTGGTAAATACCAGAAGACCAAGCTTGAAATACACACTCCTACTGTGAAGTAACACAGCTAAATCTACACTGTTCCAACTGCAAGCATGACTGACTAGTCAACCATCAAATACCAAATATTTCAGAAAACTACAGCTCTTAAGGCATCAACCCTTACAACTGAGTGGAGAACCCCACACTTTAAAGGGTGTCCTTCATTAGCATGCCCACCTATCCTGCTGAGTACTATTCCACCATATAGTTATCGCCATTATATAATCTTTGCAGCCAGATTTTTTTCAGTGCAAAAATTGGTTTATAACCATTAATCGTGTAATTGCTAATTATTGCGTGGTATAATTCTGTTCCTTGAGCCACTTAAGATGTAAGCAGGGCAGCACTACGTTCACTGGTGGCATGTGGATGCATATTTGTCTTCCACACTGCCAGACAGGAGTACAGAATTCTCAGTGCAGGGACATTATCAGTATATTTCCCAAAGCTGACTGCATGGTTTGTTAGGAGTGCTGCAAAGCTGTAGTTAAGCATGTTTTAAATGAATTGTGCAGTGTCCATCAGCATGATAGATAATGAAACCAATGATAGTGGTGCAGAATCTTCAGACACAAAGATTAATTTTTTAAGTCTATACTTCATAACACTACATATATTTCAGGTATACTATTTCAACTATGATGCGTAAATCAAGAACAACTAACGAATATTTTTTCCAGAGCAGAAAAATATTTGCTAAACTCTAACGAAGAAAAGATGGGCATTGACTTGGACTATTCAATTTTAACATATATTTGCAAGTATTCCGTGCATCCTGATCTTGCACCAAGTACAGTTTATTAAGAAATGAATTTTAAGAAATACTGTCAAATTAAAAATAAAAAGGAGCATCCTACATTTTTGCAAGAAAAGAAAAGAAAAGAAAGAGAAAGAAAGAAAGAACAAAGAAAAGAGAAGACAAAAAAGAAAAATGGAGGAAAATCTGCAATGATTATGCAGTGAAATATGTTATTACCTATCAGGTCCTCCAAAACATCTACACATCTTTTGTTCCATGTCCTCAGAACAAAAGACTTCTATGTCTGAATGCCCATACTCAGTGAAATTTTGTGGAGTTTTGCTACCGATGACATTTTTTGAAATATGGTAAGAATTTGAACTAAAGAACCACTTAGATAATGGAAGAGAAAAAATAATCAATATTCCTGTCCTTTCTTTTAGAGATCATGAATGTAATAGACTCTTACCTAATTAAGTGTATTGCCAAATTTGTCTTTTTTCTTACTTCCCTTTGTGTTCCAATTTGTGGTTCTGAAACTACTCACAAATTAGCAGGGTATATATGATATTTGAGAATGAGAAAGTACTTTTATGTTAAATAATTCATATTATTATTATATTTTATATTCATTTTGCTTTTGACAATGTAGTATTGGTATTGTGGGGTACAATACTAATTCTGTAAATTGGCAGCTTGCTAAACTTTTGAGTGCCAAATTTGTAAATAATTTCATATATAGAAAATTATTAAAATTTAATTACATTTTCAATAAGTAAAGTTAGAATATCTTTTGTAATCAAATAATTTTGAATTAATAGTTTGATATTATTAATGATTTTTTAAATTCAATTTTAAGAAATAATTTTAGCATTTCAGATGAAAAAATATTGTTAGCAATTTATAGAAAAGTAATTTTAATTTTCAATGTTTCTATTTATTTTAATTTTTGCTAAACACAAATTTTTTTATAATTCAAATAAAATTGCATTTTAATTTTTAATCATTTAGATCTGAGTTTTCTACAAAGGATTATTGCATATTAAATAGTTTTGGCATCAAGAACTACATGTAGTTTCTGTTGCATATTCTTTTTCCTATTTTTTATCTTCTAAAGAATATACATACAGGCCATGGGCCAGATTTGTTCTAGTAGCCAGAGTTCACTGACTCCTGTTTAAGGTTATGAGCATAAATATAATGCACGATTTGTGATCATTGTGATTTGAAATAAAATTAATGGTTTTATTGAAGACAAGGTCAATCTAAACACTTCTTGTTCACAAAGGCACTCAGACATGAACACACATAATAATAAATATACAGTAACCTTTGATGTTTTACCAACTTCTTTTTAGTATAGCAATTGTTTTCAAAGTTGTCCTTCTGATGTTGCACTTGATAATGTAGAGGTATGGGACATTTGACATTTGACACTTTGCTAAATTGACATATAACTCCTAAATAGTTGTACACATGGTGTGGGGGCCTACATTTATACCTTTTTCATGGATATGATTAAATGATGGATTTGAAGCCAATGAGTTCAATAAGTAATATTACTGTGCAAGAATAGGTGTTGAATAGGGCAAATAAGCACAAATAACTAAAGAAGTATAATTAATATTCTCAGAGAGATTCGATTGGAGAGGATATTACATCCATACTATAGGAAGCTTACATGTAAAAAAATACTCAGGTAAAGTAAAATTAATCATCAGGATTCAAAATATGCTAAATGGACTCTCAATTCTATGTCCTTCCAAGCCTTTATAAATAATTCTCTAATAGCATGCACTTAATGCTGGTGCCGTTATTGTTCATGGTACTTCATTTGCTATACATCTTCCAGTGACTCTCCAGAAGGTGTTTACTAGCCTTTGTTTATGTCTTACAGTATGCAGGAAAATGTGACTAATTTAACATCTGATCTAGTTAAAATTATTATTCAGAATTTTATCGTGAAAATGCACCACAGATAGCTTGTCTTTCCGCCATGTCTTCTCATAAACTCTTTGAGCCAGAATCATTTTTGAACAAAATTTCTTGGCTAGGTAAGGACCCTATGTATAAAGTGAGAAAAAAGCTTCATTTACACAAAGGATTCTTGGAACTCATCTGTTAAGGTGTGAGACCAGCCTAGGGGGAGTATGACATAACCACATAGACTCAAAGTGAAAGAAGTTGTCACCAGAATGGCCCACAGGCATGGTGGAACAATGGGCTTGATGATATGTGGAGCTGTTAGGTGTGCCCAACCCTGGAGTCTGCATTGCAGATAGTGAAGGATCTTTGGGAAGTATAGCGTGACCATATTGGTGCCACTGGTTGGAGTCCAAAGGGTCAAGAATACCTGCTATTACCACAGCCACTCTCAAGTGCCATAGATCAGAGACAGCACTGTGATTAGATCATCAGCTGGTAAGAATTGTTGCATAGACCTAGAGATATGGGTTAATTATAAGGCCATGAAGCCACCATTGGTTACTCAGAGCTGTGGATTTCCTCACAGAAATGCAGGATTTGCTGGGAAATGGTGATCTGGAATAGGAACTAGAAGGAGCAGAAAAAATAGATACTGACTAGTGTTGCTCAAGTACTAGCACAAATTCACAAATCAAAACATTTAGGAAAAGCAAAGAAGTTAACCATCCCTAGCCACCACAGTGGAACAATGAAGGTGGTGCCATGAAGAGAAGTCTGTGATACCGTGCTGTCCCTGAGCCTGTAGGTCTGTGTCCAAGCATCTGGTGGTGTGCGTAGGGCTCCTATTAGTTTTCATGGCTTCTAGCCAGAAAACTAGTTGAGCACAGAGAAGAAAGGGAAGACAAGCTGGTGTTCTCAAGGCACCGCTGAGGTGGTCCAGCATCATATTTGATCACAATGACTTTCTGAGATACTGTTGTCTTTCACATGTAATAGAAGTTCTCTTTTGACCAATTCTAACTCAGAAATTTATTTTTTTTCTCTTGGCTTCATTTATTTTTATTACGGAATTGAGTTTCTGTAAAATCATAAATGCATACAAAGTAGCAATACGGTACGCTTTTGATACTAAAGTTATCCCCATGTCACCAACACCCCCATCTCTTAATTCTTCTATATAATGCCCCTATAATGATAAAAATGTCCATATATATGTGTGTGATTATATACAAACACACACACACACACACACACACACACACACATATATATATATTTTTGTGTATGTGAATTTTCCTGAATTGAAAGATTGTATAAGTATTATTTGACTTCTCAGGGGGGTAAAGTATATGTTACATTGTTGATTGTCTCCCTAGATCCCTCTTATGTTCCCTCCATCTCCCATCCCCTCCCCACTTCTCCTTTCCCCACTCCCTCCAACTCTATGGTTCCCCTAGATTATGTGTTGCTATGCACATGAAGGGTGGAATACATGAGTTTGACAACCTTTCACCCAAGCCAGGGTTTTGTTCTAGCCTCCACAAATGAGGGAAAACATTTGACCCTTGAGTTTCTGCTTTGACTAACTTTACTCAGCATGATTTCTTTCACTGCCATTCATTTACATTTCAAGGCCTCAATATTCTTGTTTCTAATAACTGGAGTAGAACTCCTTTGTGTGTGTGTGTGTGTGTGTGTGTGTGTGTGTGTGTGTGTGTGTGTATCCATTCATCCAGTGAGGCACATCTGGGTTGGTTCCATAATTTAGCTATTGTAAATTGAGCTGCTATGAACCCAGATTTTGCTGTATCACTGTAATATGCTGATTCTAACTCTTCTGGGAAAATACCTAGAAGATGGATAACGGTTTGTACAGTGGATCTAACCCTAATTTTTTGAGGAGTCTCCACACTGCTTTCCAGAGTGGTGATATCAGTCTGTAGTTCCACTGACAGTGTGCCAGTGTGCTAGTGTTCCTGTCTCTCCACCACTGCTCCAGTATTTGTTACTGTTTGTATTCTTCATCTTTACAGTCTGACTGGAATGAGGTGAAAAACAAGAGCAAGTGTTCTAAATTACTTATAATCAGAGAAATATAAATCAAAACTATCAATCACTTATAGTCAGAGAAATACAAATCAAAATTATATTAAGATTTAACCCAGAAATTTAAAGGAAGAGTGTATTGGAAAATACAATGCCTGGCTTAATGAAGTCAACCCAACACAATCCAGCATGCTCAAACCAGGCTTCAAGCAATGAGTGTGTGGTAGTTTTTCTCACTCTATTTCCTCTAAATGTTTTCTCCTGCTCTTTTTGAAAAATTATTGGGAACTTTAACATATATGATCCTTCCATGGGAAGGAGATTTTCTTCAAAAACTGTAAGAAAAAAATTGGCAAAATTTCATCAGCTCTAACAAGGTTGAAAGTATCTCTTTGAACCAGTCGCTGTGTGTAATGGGTTGAAATATTCTGTTTGGGCAAGGGAAATCGCATCGACTGTTGTAGATGGTGATGAGGTCAATTCTATTCGAATATCAGGAACATCAAAATGAGCAAAAATGTTTTGTATTGTCTATGTAATGGTACCCTTCCCATATTGATTGAAAATGGAAGAGAAGTACTACCGGGCTTTGACACTCACTGAAGAAATTTTCAATGTTGATGAAAGAAATGTTCTCCCATTCAATGGTAAATCTAGTAGCATGCAAAGGTATTGTAAATGAATGAACAAAATAAATACGGATATATCTTGATGAAATTTTGGGAAACCAATTGTAAAATAAAACATTAAAAACTTCATCAGAGGGAAAAAATAATATGCCTATATAGAGAAGATTAGATTGCTATCAAAAGTCCAAATGACTATATTGGATATTAAGGAAAAATGGAAACAATCTTTAAAGATATAAATATTTTAAACATGCTCTCTAACTAAAATTCACATACACAGGCAATAAAAAATAATTTTGTATATGCAGAGTCTGAGAAAACTACATCCATTATTGTGCTCAAAATTAATTACTCCACAATGTGCTCCAGCAAGACAAAATGTATTAAAGAAAGAAGATACAGAATAAATAAAATAGTGGTAAAATGAATCATAAATAAGTTATTATTCATATAAAATACACAGACTTTTTTTTTTAAAAGAGAGGAGGCAGTGAGAGAGAAAAAGAGAATCAATTTTATTCTGTTTTTCATGTGACTTTTGTTGCTCCAACACTTTGTTGTATATGTTGTTCTGGGGTTTGAACCTGCATCCTCGTGCATGCCAGGCAATTGCCATAACAGCTGAGCCAATGCTCCAGACCTAGGATATTTTTATAACAATTCTCAGAACCTGTGTTAGACAAGATGGAGAGAACTGGTTCCTTATTGCGGCCATGCTGTTTGATTCAAAACAATCACGTTACTTGAAGTGTGATATAAAATAGTAGCAGAAACATCTTAGAGTAGGCCTTAACTATTTTTCCCTGTGACTTTGACAGATTCATCCATTATTTCTGAGAAATGATTGGTTAAATGGAATCCCTTACTCTTGTTATATTACACAATAGTTATCCATTGCTGGTTAAAATAATATGCAAAACTGTGAGGCAGCAGAGTTGTAATGTATGTGAGGGAGCTCTATAGTCTTTTACTCCTTTTTAATCCACTACTAATCAGTTAACTTTTTTTAGGTAGTGAAAATTCCTTCAGTTTCTTATGATTGGATACTACTAAGATTTGGAGCGGAATTAACCTGGAGAGTTTTATTCCAATAAATGATTAGCCACCTTTACCCCCTTTCTTTTTACACTATCTAATAGAATGAGTTTATGTTCAATTGGGAAAACATGGAATATGAACATCCAATGAGAAATAAAAATACAGCCAGGCATAAAAATGGTTAAGAGAATGTTACAATGCGTGCTACCGAGACAGGCACTTGCAAATTATGGTTAGAGTTCTTTTTTATTCTCAATATTAACATTCATGATTTGTGAGACTCAGCAAGTGTTGACTTTAAAAGTGCAATCAGGACTGGGATAGAATAAATATCCTACATTCACTCCCCTCCTGCCCTCAGTGAATCTTTAAACAAGATACATTCATGCATCTAAAATGGGCAGCACTGACTTATTTCTGTATTAGTAGGTTTCACATCTTCTGTATGTTTTGTCTTCATTAGGTCACAATAACTTTCTAGTTGTTTCAAATAAGGCCTTTGCCATGATGTATTATAGCTTCAATAAAAGCAGGGAAAGCCTTCTATGTCCAATTTAAGAACATATTGTTTATGTGTGTAGTTAGTGTTCCTTGTGATATATTTAATAAAACTAACCAAGCAACTGTCTTTAAAAAACTGCTTTAAAAAAAGAAAAAAAATGAATAAAAAGGGAAAGAAAAGATACATGCAATAAAAATCTCATTCATTTGTATATAATTCTTGATATAAATCTTTCACATGAAGGTAGAAAGAAGAAGAAGAAAAGTAAGTAAATATTTATAGTGAAATCTACATCTTGGGAGATAGTAATAGGAGATGTTCTTTATTTTATTGAAAAATTACTATTATCCAACTCTTTAATAACAAACTTTTTGAAATGTGATATTATTCATATCCAATTCATTTAATGTTGAATAAAACCCATCTCATGTGTTCTTTACCTTATTATAACAGTATATAAATGGATTATTTTCAAATCTGTATACAAAGAAGCATGCAGTGCCATGATCCCCACACTATGTTGTACTTTTGGTTACAAAATTAGGTTAAAAGAAAATGAATTGTTAGGTTGAAACACAAGTCACTCATCAGAAAAATGAAATAGTGATTTTAGTTATCTTATGCATATAGTAGTATATATAAGCTAATTGCAGTAAACTATAGTTTGTACTTTATAAATCTGAAATATTGAAGTTTTGCAGTATTGTATTAAAGAATTTGGTGAATTCTTCAAAAGAAGGATATGTCAGATTTAAGCTGAAAAGGGAGGAAAACTTGAAATATCCATCTTCCTGAGGGACAAAGAACTGCTGAACCCCTGGGAGACACCTGACAGAACAGCAAAACAGCTAGCTAATGCATCTCACACTCTGATGAGTTCCTAGAACAACTGTATTCACATAGCCTGTGTTTTTCTGTCTCAGTTATCTATTGCTGTGTAACAAACTAACCCAACAGTTCTAAACAGTGACGATTCATTGTTGCTCATAAATCTGTGGGTTGGGTGGGCATTCAGCTGGGTCCCTCTGATGATTTCACCCAGGTATTTCTTCATCCAAAAACATTAGGCAAGTTGTCCAGGGCTCGAGAATCTAGCCAACCTCACTCCCACATCCAAGGCCTTGCTACGGGCTGTCAGTTGATTTCTCTCCCTCTCCACTGTCATCATTTGAGAGCCTAGTACAGCCATTGTGAATGGGCAAAGGAGAAAGTTGAGGAAATTTTTGAGATCTAGAATTCAAAATCAACACAGTGTCACTTACCACATTATATTAGTCAAAACAAGTCAAAAGTTCAGTCCAAGTTCAAGAAATTGGAAAGTAGATATCATCTTTCAATAGACGGCACTACAAAATATGCAGCAATGTGTAATCTACAATCAGTCTTTTACTCTTCTATTTTTTCTTTTTAGTTTCATTTGCATATTAACAACTACAAAAATCACTTACTTTAGTGTAATGCAATGTTCAGCAAACTTTTTGTGAGAAGATTCGATAGAAAAAATTTGAGATTTTTAAGAAGTCCTAAGATTTCTGTCGTAACTACTAAACTCTACTATAGCATAAAAACTGTTGAAATAAAGATTTACGTGTAACAACAGTGGCTGGATTCAATGAATGATGGGTAGTTTGTTGACCTCTGGTTTCATGGGTTGAATTGTAATCTCCTCAAAGCAAAATCCTAATATCTAGCACCTCAAACTGTCAGCATATTTTGAAATAGTGTAATTTGAGATATAGCTAATAAAAATGAGGTAATACTGAAATAGGGAGTTCCTAATGCAATGAGACTGGTTCTGCTATAGTAGGATGGCCACGTAAAGACCCAGAGATGGAGGGAGAGGTGACAGAGGCAGAAATTTCAGGGATGCACCTGCTCCCAGAGAATTCCAAGGATGGCCAGCAATTGCCCAGAAGCTAGCATTATTGAAATATTCCTGGAATGGTACTGGCTACTTTTTTCCCTGACAAATGATGTCTTTTGCTTCCAGAGCTATAAGACAAAAACACATTTAAGTTGTTTCAAAACATCCAGTTTATGTACTTTCTTACAACAGTCTTAGGAACATAAAATGCCTGGTCTTATGGATAATACTGAAGAATTACAAATGTAATTTTTTTTTTGTTTTTTACCCCTTTATTTTATTTTCCAATTGCTTTGAACATTTCTGCGCTGACATCAATGATGAGTTTGTGTCAAGCCTTTGCTAGTTGATGGCATCCAATGTGGTCAAATTATTCCTACTCAAGTGCTCATAAGTGATGTTTAATAAAATATTCTACCCTTCCTACTTAACATTTGCATTTCAATAGAAATCATGAATGCTTTTATTTAAAAAATAATTCTCAAGTTATTTGATTTTTATAGTGGTATACTTTTAAAAATCGCAATAAAGCTTAATCTGGAACTTCAGCATCTTAAAAGTAACCCTGGCAAGGCTTACACTGGTATGGAAAGCCTGGAGATTTTATCTCCTAAAGTCTTTCTGATTTGTGTTTCCTCATCTCTTAGAGAGTTGCCAGTGAATCCTAGCATCTTATAGAAGAGAGCTGAAAGCTGGTGCCATAAAAGGAGGGTTACTGTGGTGATTTCAGGCAATGGTGAGAAGATTTGGGGAGAATAGAGACAATTGCAGGTTGCCAGATCTCATTTGATGTATGATTATGAAATTCAAGCATGGATTTAAGAAAATTTGAACAAGTCTTTTACTGAATATATAAACAAACATCAGATTAAAAGATGATGAGTGAAAACAAAGATGCTTCTTTCACACTTAACTAGATGCCCTGTGCATCCATCCATTTCTCTAATGAGAGATGTGAATTTCAGAAACATCTGTTAGAGAACCAAGAGGCAGAATTGGGCAAAGTTCTCCAGCAGTGGGCATGTTCCTGGCGGTAGTTGTACAACAGTGTGCACAACTGAAAACCCAGTTCATTGTTTCCACTGCTAGCAATTTTTTTCCCATGGAATGTGCTCAATTGTTAAGCATTTGTTTGGAATGTAGACATGCTATTTTTAATCAAAATCCTGAAGCAGATCATACAGAGCTATGGCTATTAAGTATTCAGAATAAATAAATCTATTGTGTTTAATGATATTAGAATAAATTCAGCCAGATAAGCTAAAGTTAATGATGTTACACATTTTTTCCACAAATAAAAAGATTATCCCTGAATACAAAGGAATTTAATTATATAATAGTCTTTGTTATTTGCACTAAGCGAGAAAGAAAAAAATGCATCTAATTATGAAACAGCCTGATTTTTAAAAAATCACTTTGTGTTAATGATGGGATTAAAATCATGACTTCCTTTTTTTCATATCATTGAGTTAGTCCTGACAACCAACTTATCTATATATTTTTTCTCACATAAATGTCTCTGTTTTCTATCCCATTTTCCAACCATGATCTTCTTTTCTAGTTTTCTTTTATACATTGCTTACCATTCTTTTATTGAGCAGGAATTTAAGGAACCATGAAAAGAGCTGTTAATATGAAATGAGTTAGGCATGGACCAGGTGAGCAGATAGGCAGACATCAGCAAAATGTCTTCTGAGGCTTATCATTTGGCGAGAATAATCTCCTTTTTAAGCAAGATAATTGGCATGAGAGAAAGTGAAGAAAGAGGTCATAGATGAATCTAATTTACAGTTGTAACAAAACAAGTCAGTTTTACAAATTAGATCTTCCTAAAATCATTATATAGCTATCTACTAAAAATACAAGATGCTTTCATATTTGTTTAGGAATACAAAAGTCATCTAAATTTATTTCTAATAGTCTGACTTTGCTATTTCTTAGGTGAGCATCCTGTTATTACAAAATTGGAAAATCCCAGAGAGCCCTGCATGGGCTGCTGGCTCACTGCCATGAGGATTGCAGACTTCCCTGGCTGCCACCTAGAAGTGGCAATGCTCTTAGGACTCACTGTTCTAATCCAAGATGGAAGGTGTTTGGGAAAGAAGCCATCCATATATTTCATCACACTGAATTTTATTGTTCTTATTCCTCAGTGTACCCTTTGGCCCTCCATGAGGCAAAAATTTATTTGTCCTTGTGCTTAAGATTTTTGAGTGAGAGGTGTCTGCCTAAGATCCAGTGGACATCAAGTCCTAGTCCTGAAGGGGCCTTTTTCTGGTTCTCCTTTTCCTCTTCTTCTGTTGCAGTTATTAAAACCACTTGGAGCAGACAGAACAAAAAATTTTCTTGTTCTCCGACTCTCTTAAGAAAAATCCCCTCTAGAATAGGGATAAAGTTAAGTGTTCTTCAGGACACTGAGAAAAATCCACATATACATTTGTAGAAATCCAGGATATATGCCACCAGGATCTAAGTTTTTTCTATATTGATTATCATAACACAGCATTGTTACCAAAAGTTGAGGCTCTGCAGGCCACAGTTGATCATTCTAATATCCTCTTAACATCCCCTGATGTGACTTTCTTTCTAGCAGGATGACAAATGAGACCCCCGACTTTGTCCCTCTCTCAAATTAAGCAATAACAGATTGTTATACATATTTAGTTTTATGTAGGGTTGGAGAAGGCAATCTCATGCTGTGATAGTATAATTTGCCTTCTTTTGTTGCTATATTTTCAATAATACCATAAATATTTTGGATTGAATTTTTATAAAATCTTGATGATATAGGTCACTTGTATTATTATTCATAAATTTTATAGCATTCTCAGTTTTATGACACTAATACAATATCAATATTTTGTTTTCATTGTTAAATAGCAACAAAACATTTCTAAATATCTTAAACCCATTTTACCTGCCCCTCTTTGCTTAAAGTATGGACAGGTTATACATTACTCTTTAAACTTAAGAATAGCATATTCTCTGCAATATAAAAAATCCAAATTGAATTGAAATTGACTTTTCCTCCTTTCTTAGAAATAATAGCTATAAAAAAGAGACCATCATCAAAACTAATTTGCAGTAATGTGGCTCTTTGATGGCATAAATGCATGAAATACATTAAAGAAAGCTAATTGAATTTTTAAAGACCAATGCAATACTCAGATCAGGTATTTTTCATATTAAATTTATAAAGAACATCTAAGCTGGAAAAGGAATAGGGATGAGAGATAATGCAAATCTTCCAGATTTAAAAGACACACATTCAACTTTAGAAGGAAAAGATTTTGAAATACAATTAATTAAAATATATACAAATTCTATCAAAAGGAGTACTAAACATATTCACTCTTGGACCTCGAGGTAATGGGAGCACTAAAAATGAGTGTTATATATGGATCCGTGTAGCATGAGTATTACTGCAGTCCACACTGGTGACTGACCTGCTCTTATCTCCCTTAAGTGCTGTCCCTGTCTAGAAATATGGAAAACATGAAATCCTGAACAACCATCCCATTGAAAATAACCAACAAACCTGGATTAAAATATTAACAACAATACCAACAAAAATTCACTAAATCTTCTGAAATTTAGGATTTAGTAAATTTCTGGAGCTTAGAGGTGAAGCGGTGGGGCACCAGATAGGTAAGTATGCCCTGTCTCTGACTTTGGATATATGAGCCTCAGAAATTCAGCAATCTTAAAATTCAATTTTGAAGGAAAGGCAAGGCTGTGGAAACAAGGGGGGAAGAGTGTCTGCTGCATATGAAAAGAAAAAAAAAATAGGTGGAAAGAAGCGTTTCAGGTAGAGTCACTCTGAAGAGTAGAAGCAAGAATGCCATGGAGGGAAAGGCACATTCACTATTTATTTTGCAAACTACTGAAACATACATTTGCACAATATAACAACATAATTTGACCAAAAACCCCCATCTCTCCCCCTCCTCCCTCCTCCTGTTCCCTGTTCACTTGACTTTCTTTCTGGGTTATATATTTATTCTGATATAGCCAATTGTTCTGACATAATTCTTATGCTTAGAGAAAAGCACATTTTTATATATATGTGACAATAGTGTATAAGATGACATAGAAGTTTAAAGGGTACCTTATTTTAACTCAGTTCCAATATTTCCTGTTCCCCTCCCTACCTCCCACCCTTTGTTCTTTTTAAATATACTTGATGATAGGATAAGCAGTAACATTTTTATAAGCATGCAGTATGACTTGTTCTAATTCAGATCCTAGTATCTCCCCCACTTCCCTTTCTCTTTCTTCCACTGGTCCTTCTGTTATTCACTCAATAGTTTTTTTTTGTTGTTGTTGTTTGTTTGTTTGTTTTCAGTGACTCATTGATATATATGTTGATGAGATTTATTGTGATAAGTTCATATGTGAACATGAGCAACTTAAATCGGATTGCTTCCATTAACTTTCTCTATTTCATTCCTCTTCCTCCATTTCCTTCCCCTTTGACTGTTCCTCTGTTCTATTCCTTATTTTGGGTTAGAGTCCAAATATCAGAGAGAATATTTGACCTATAGTTTTGAGATTGGCATATTTCACTTAGCACGATATCCTTCAGTTCCATCTATTTGCTGGCAAATAGATTAATATCATTCTTTCTTACTGCGGAATAGTATTCCATTGTGTGTATATGGCACATTTTCTATATCCATTCCTCAGTTGAAGTGACCTTGGTTGGTTCCATAACTTAGCCATTGTGAATTGAGCTGTCAGAAAGAATTTTGAAGACTGCTACATGCTGTGTACAAAGTTCATACATAAATCATAAGGGAAAAATGAATAGCAAACATGAATGGCAAAAACATAGAAGATATAATTAATCATTTCAAACTGCATATATACATGTTAATATCAGGCAAATCTAATTAATAGATTAAAATATTAAAAGAAATTAAGAGTACAATTATTAATGAAAGTATAACTAGCTAAACTTAAATAAACTCTACATTGTAGCTTGAGTAAGAAAAACTTAAGACTATAAGGAAAAAAATTGAGAAATCTATCATCAAGTGACATATTCTATTTAATATGTATAAATATACGCAAGGAGATATATATTACTATGTATGTAACATAATTATTGAATGTATGATATATAAAATTATATGTATGTAATTATAAAATAATCTCATTAACATTTAAATGGTTGTTCAAATGTGGCGGATCACATACTGTACTGAGGCATGAACACCAATGTTTATAACAGCCTAATGCACAATAACCAAGTTAAGGAACCAGACTATGTGCCTGTCAACAGATGAATGGATAAAAAAATGTAGTATATATACATAATTAAGTATTACTCAGCCTCATATAAAGAAGAATAAAATTAGATCATTTGATGGTAAATGGGTGGAACTGGAAAAAATCATTTTAAGTGAAATAAACTGGACTTAGAAAGTCAAGAGTGCAATGTTACCTGCCATATGTGGAAGCTAGAGGAAAAGAAAAAAGGGATTAAATAAGCAGGATATCACAAAAATCGAAAAGAGACCAACAGAGTAGAAGAATGGCATCAAGAGGGAGGAATGAAAAGGGGACATTCAGTATTATAGAACTAAATCTACCAAATTATATTATGTCCATGAACACCACAATGAATCATATATATATACATATATAATTTATATACAAAATTATAAAGAAATGATGATGATGATGATAATGATAATAGAAGGGAGATCATTACAGAAGAGCAAGCACATTCAGGGAGGGTTGGGGGTAGAAAAAGGAACCTATGGGGGAATGAGATAGATCAAATTATGTTATGTGCCTGTGTGAATAGGCATCATAGGTTCCACCATTATATACAATTGTAATGCACCAATAAAAATTGCTGATCAAAGTGCATTTAGATTAGAAATGAGTAACAAAAAGAAAACTGTAAAAAATATTCACTGAGGGCTGGAGTGGTGGCTCAGCAGTGACGACGCTTGCCTGACATGCGCAAATACATGGATTCAAATCCCAGCACCAAGTACACAGCAAAAAGTCTGAGAAATGAAAGCCACATGAAAAACTGAATAAAGTTGATTCTGTCTTTTTTTCTCTCTCTCACTGTCCCTCTTTTTTTTTAAAAGAAAATTCACTGAATGGGGAAAAAATCTCTTCAGACGATTCATGAGATAATAATCAGTTAGAAAAACATTTAAAATTAGACCATAAAATTTTTTGGTACAGAAGTACATGATTCTTGCCTCAGCCACATTTTTTAGGTACGTTTAATACACTAGTTGGCCCATATTTCCAGGCTGCAGTGATGTCAAAGTATTCGTTCTATCTCTATGTGCCCTCTGTTTTGTCTACCATTCTCTCCAATAAAATCTGAATATCCATTAAAAAATAAAATACTTCACACAGTACATACAAGATATTAATAGAGTGATTTCCTGGATCATACATTTTATATATTATATAAATCATATGTATTATGAATATTAGAAATTATACAATCTATAATATGCTATATTACATAGAATTCACTGTATAATTTCAATTATATAATAAATAGCGTACTATAAATACATAATGTATTACACACAGGATAGTTGATATCACAAATTATATATTACCCATCCTATCTTCTGTATCATATGTATGTATTTTGTGTGCTGTAATATATTTTTTGTACAGATTTTTGAGAGACAATGAACATTTTAGTAAGTTACCAAGTGACATTAAATAAGGTACACATATGATTTCACAATACTCTTCAGTCCCCTCAATTATTATGATAGTATTTGTTCTTTCAATGGTTATGTTCAATAATGATAATTATCTCTCTTGCTTTCTATCTTCTATCTTCCATAAAATATTTGAGATTGCTTATAAAAAATAAATGCAATACTAAAGGATAAGCTAAATAAATAAGGAATTTGATAAAGGGATGGAACACAAGTAAGCTAAGGGCAAACTGAGTAGGAAGAACGTTTTCTTAATGCTTAAAACATTTGCTAGAATTTGATCACAAATTCCTCTCTTTGGAGAGAAGCACAGATTTTGGAGAAGCAAACATTTCCCCTGATTTTTAGAATGGAGTAAATGTCTAGTAATGTCACTACATTGTGTTGAAAGCCTAATAAATTATACTTATGACTTTCAATCAAATAAGAAACCTCAATTATTTTTGTGCTCCTCTGCAGAAAATGGGCTGTACCGGTGGCTTTGCTAGAATCCCAGACACTTCTAACGGTGAAATCCCATAGCCCTTATGGCTGTGATATATGTATATAGAGGAATTATCCATCTTTTTTTTTTTTTCTCAGTGTTCTATAGGACCTTGAAGTTCACAGTGCAGACAGGTAAAAATGTGTAGAGAAAAACATTTTTTTATAGTCATATTTTTAAACCTTAATTTAGATAATGTTCAAACCTGCTGATATTTAGGGTAAGGCTTATCAGAGGCACTCCTATAGCAAGCACACTTCAGAGGGCCCCATATGAAGACATTCTGAGGGAAGATTATGTGCTCTTTTTGCAAGGAGCCTAGTGTCACACATAGGCCACTTTCAGCAAGGGGTAAAATGACACACTTTTGGCTGTGTTTTTTTGTTTTGTTTTGTTTTTTGTTTTTGTTTAAGAGATAGAGAAAGAGAATCAACTTCATTTAATTATTCACCTGGCCTTTGTTGTGCCAATATTTAATTTGTGTATGTAGTGCTGGAGTTTGAACCTGGGTCCTCATGAATGCCAGGCAGACGTGATACTGCTGAGTCACTGCTCCACCCCTTGGCTGTATGTTTGTTTTGTTTTTTTTTAAGATATATTATATAGTGTAACCCAATATGTAATATTGAAAATGGCCATAGAAGGTTACTTAAGGCAAGAAGAAAAAATTAAAAAGTGAGTATAATATTTACATTATGAGACCCCTGATATCATAAAATATATGCTGTTATTCATTAAACTTACAATGAATGAAGCCAATTCCAAGTCACTGGGATGTTGTTATAGGTGCCAGAGCTCCCCCTCATTAATTTCTTATCCAAAAAGATTCATTCTATAAATACCTTGGATGGCTGAAGAGACAGTTCCAGGTGTTTGCATGGAGCTACTTCTAACTCCGTTTCACCCACCAATTCACATTGTAAGGTTTATATCTTATGAGGTTAGTGAGCACAACACCAGAAATATCCAGGTGGGTCCTCTGGAACACTGGAGGGAATGCCAAATCACCTCCTAGGCTGGATTAATTTAGGGCTTCCTGCTATACACTGCTGCAAAATACTGCAGTTGACATTGAGAGGTTTTTTTTTTTTTGTGTGTGTGTGTGTATGTGTATGTGTGTTTGTGAGTATGGTAAATTCAGTTAATTTTCTATTATTTATCCCTGATAAGTGCAGACACCCACATCTGCCATGTTTATCATTCAAATTGATATAGGTACAGAAAGGTAATTCATAAAATCTTTGTTGAATGAATAAATTTATTACCTACTGTTATTTACCATCCTCTGATAATGACTTTGATCTGCCAATATTCCCCTAGAATGTTGATTCCCTAGTTTTCACAATAATTTCTTAGCTTTTTAACTAATGAACGCTTGAGTCTTAGTTTTCTCCTTAGACCCTTATGTATTTTTAAAACATAAATTATTTTCTATATTGTATTATATTGTTGTATTATATTTTAATATTATGATGTTTGATTAATTTTGAATATTATACAGTCATTCGAATACAAATTATTTTTCTCAGTTTTGTTATATTTATGCAAATTTATATTGAACAGGTTAGAACTAAGGGAAAATGACACAGTGAGCAGTAAGAGTCACTTCGTAGTTAGTTACGTGTCCCTTAGCACTACTTGGACACAGTTATTAAGCCATTGCAAATTTACCTGATGGCATGCCCATTCCCTCCACATTTACCCATGCTGTGCAAAAGTATTTCAGTAGATAAGCTGATAACCATATTTCTAAATTCTAGATTTGGACTATTAAATACTAGTTATTGAAGTTAAGAAGGAGAGTGCAGCCTGAACCTGATTATTGAGAAATTTTAGACAAAATTTTTAAAAAATTACTGATGGAAATAATGTGAAGATTATCATCTTGATGTCAAATCAGTAATTATAAAATAAGATAGTATTTCATGTTAAAGCATTAATTCTCTTTCATCTAAAATCTGTATAGCATAGTAAATATTTTCTACTTATGTCTGCTAGCATCTCAGATGCATATTTTATTTGACTAACACTTTTTTGTATATCCTCATATGTTATTATAAACTTTTTATAAAAGGGAATAGTATTTGGATGACTGCTCTATAAACAAAATTATACTTTCTTTCTACTTCTTAATATACTCTAGGTAAACTTTTTGATCTTATCATATTAAAAATATTTTATCAATTTAAATACTTCTATTGACTGAAAAGTGGTTTGTGTGTCTAATTTTTTCATCTTATTGGTTTTACATAGTTACACTGGCCTTTTAGTTGTGATTTTTAATCCATTGACCTCATTCTATTTTAGCCTTATGCTCTGGAATCAATCTTTTCTTTTTTAGAGAGAGAGAGACAATGAGAGAGAGAGAGAGAGAGAGAATCAATTTTATTTAGTTTTTCATGTGGCTTTCATTGCTCCGACACTTCCTAGTGTACATGGTGATGGGGTTCGAACCTGGGTCCTTGCACATTCTAGGCAAGCACTGTAACCACCGAGCCACCAATTCAGCTCCCAGAGTCTGTTTAAGATGGCCGTGTCTCTCTTCTTATAGTCCAGAGTACACGGCCAACTTTTTCATGAGGATTTCTGGAAGCAGTGTGCTATAGTGAAACCTGAATATAACCCTTTCACTTGATCACTATTGTCTTATCACTACTCCTCTAGAGTAGTGACTTGTATCTTTCAGTGGACTGCAAGGGTATCAGACTAAGCCAGAAAAGACATTGCTGTAACGGATTTGTCAGGTTGATTTTTTTTTCTCAAAACTAGTGTCATAGACATAAAATATTTGTTTCCTTACTGCATACTTCATATTCTCCTTTTAGATTTTGATGATCCATTGGTTTCAGTTAAAGAAAGTATATTATTAATACAATCTCAAGAGTTTTATGATTGTTATGTTATACCATGGTGAATGGATAAAGCTTAGGGATAAAGATTTTAATGTTAGCATTATTTTGGTCTCATTTAAATAAAAAAGGATGAAACTGAGAAGTCATTATTCTTTCCAAGTTCAGGAGCTCTTGGGGATAAAATCTATTTACAGATAAGTTCATTTGGTAGTATGTTCATCTTTTGCTGCATGTATATAAAATATCAAAAATGTCAGAAACCCTTAGGATATGTACTGACTAATTAAAATAATAAAAGTAACAGACAAATAAGAATCCTAGGTTGCAGTGATGAAGGTAATCAAGATAGATTAATGATGTGCATGATAATTCTCTTACGAAAAAGAATGAATTTTAATTTCCAGCAAGTGAAGAGGATATGCCTACTGAGAACATAAATAAGAAAAATCAACTATTGAAAACTGAGTGTGAGGAATATTTGTTCTTATCAGATAATGAAGTAGATCTTAGTGATGAGAATAATAATGATTCTATTACTGATGCAAAGAAAACACAATTAGATTTGAAAATAGGCCCATCAAATGGCTTTCTTTTGAAAGGAAGAATCCATATATTGTTAAAGAGGAAAATAGGATAATCCAAGGTTAAAAGAAATAAACAGAACCAATAACAGAGTCTAGAAAGAAAAATTGCTATTTTCAAAAGTCTTATTACAATCAGATGCAGAATTGGTATGATTAAGAAAATTCTTTGTAATTTCAGTTTAAATCTTCACCACTAATCTCAAATACAGACTGTATAAATAAATCAGTTGAAAAAGCTTGTTAAAAGAACACATTGCTAACAGTCTTCAAAACATCTACTATTGTAAAATTTGTTTAACATGTATTTACCTAAACTGATAATCCTTAAATCTAAAAGAGTGGATTAAGTTAGCATACTTTTCAAAGCTAAACATATGCTTTTAAAAGACACAAGTTCAAAAATATAATTTGCGGGCTGGAGTTGTGGCTCAGCGGTTTTGGCGCTTGCCTGCCAAGCACGAGGACCAGGGTTCAAACCTCAGCATCACGTACACAACTAAGTGTTGGAGCAACTAAGGCCATGTGAAAATCTAAATAAAGTTGTTTCTTTCTCTGTCTTTCTCACTGTCCCTCTCTCTTAAAAAAGAAAAAAAATATATATATATAATTTGCTCTTAAATATGAATGTAAATAAATCTCAAATGTGTGCAGAGATACAAGAGAGACTAATTTTCCTTCTCTTCATAAGGAAGACAGGAGAAAGGATTTCTGTTCATATACACTGCAATCATTTATTGTTTTTGCTTTCGTTGACTCTGTTTATGAAGGAGAGTTAGTAGGGAAAAAAACTGAGAAAATAAATAAATAAATAAAATAAAAAGTTCAACAGAGAGAAAGCTTGGATTTTACAGCTGGTGATGCATTCAGAATGCTGAAGAGTTTTGGTAAGTTCTGGACGCACTTCATTTCCAGACCAGCTGCTAGTCTATAAAAAAACCTAAAGCCAAAGCTGAAAAACTATTCTCCAAGTTTCTGAGGAAATATGGGGACTTTGTGGTATTTTGGAAGTGTGGACCAACCAGCAATCCTGCTACCTTACTCAAATCAAAGACCAACGTTAATGCATAAATTCTCCCATCAAATCAAGGTCAAGTCAGACCTCCCATTAAAGGAAGTAGGTGTCCAGGAAACAAGCTCATGGAAAAACTGCTTTTGCTACTAACAGTAATCATTCCAGATTTTTTCTTTTTAAAAATGAAAAAGCAAGGGGGCTGGAGCGGTGGCTCCGTTGTTACAGTGCTTGCCCAGCATGCGCAAGTGCGCAAGTTCAAACCCCAGCACCCATATTCGCAGCTAAGCTTCAGAGCAACAACAAAAGCCATGTGAAAAAACTTCATAAAATTGATTTTCTCTCTCCCTCTTTCTCTCTCTCTCTTTGTCTTTCACTCTTTAAAAAAATTTAAAAAAAAATGAAGAAGCAACAGGAAATTAACAAGAGGTTACTAGCTAGGAGGAAGGGAGTGAGCAGGAGGAAAGGGCCAGGGAGGGTAATGGGGGAAAATAAAATCAAAGTATGTTATTTGGACAAATATGCCACAATGAAGCTTGTTAAAATAAAATGCACTACTAATATTTTTAAAGATAAATTGGCAAAGGTGCTATTAAAAAAAAAAGTATAGACGAGAAGGATTATAATGACCAAAAGAACAATTACTGGAAAAAGTGAAGACACAAACGAAAGGAATTTTAAAAGAAGACATTAAAATCCATATTGTTAGCAAGCCAATGCTTTTACAAATTAAAATACCAATGAATTGAAAAATAAAAATATAAGACTTATAAGAGGAAATGGAGAAAATCTAACAGATTATTTTAAAAACCTGAAACTATGAAATGTGAAAGTTCAGAAGCATAGAGGATAAACTCAGAAAGACCAACAGTTGCTTAGAATGCCAAAAGGAGACTACAGAGAAAATTCAGACTTAACAATGACCAAATATTTACTGAAAAAAAAATTCTGAGAGCTGTGCAGAAAGACTGGCATATAAACTAAACTGATCAAAGTAAGCAGGATTCATTTTACATTTTAATACGGATTAAAATGTATACATAATTTATATGTAAATTTATACATACTAATTGTGCCATGCTTTTCTGAGAGCTAAAAAGAGAAAGAAAATGCTTACAAAGTCTTGTGGGGATTACGTACAAAATGCAGGCTTCTTACTAGCATGAGTGTTCTCCTCAACACGCGGTCTGTTAGGAAGAGTGCAGTGAAGATTCTGAAATTCTGAGGTCAATCAGAGATTCTGGGAATCCAGAGAGGTCAGCAGCCTTCGGTGGCGGTAAGAGCTTGTGCTCTGTGTCTGGGGATGACACTGAAGCGGGTGGAAGTCAAGCTTTCATCACACTAAGTTGGTGAATTCTGCAGGGCTCTGCTTTCCCTTTGTGTGTGTTAAGAGTACACTCACTGTGCTTCCCATCAAAAGGTGCTAACAAGGTTTCCAAATCACATTAAGCCAGTTTTCAATATATTAGAAGCAGCATGAATCTTTTAATAGACACTGAGAGTCAAGGTCCTTCATGATCTGAACTCTATTTATTATTCCAAATGATAACATTAAAAAAGTTTTTTTTTTTTTTGGTTTCCAAATGGTTGTGCCTAAGGTCCCCTTCCTTTCTACCCCTTGCGCACTCCTCATAGCTCAACAATATCATCGTTCCTGAGATTTCCAGATGAAGCTGGTTTGCTTTGGAGATTCCCCCAGCATCTATTTCTATTCCAGGACAGGATATACTATTTTTGATCGTTTGAGAGCAAGCACATGTATGTACATTTCTGCAATTAGTGTAACTAGAAAATTCTAGGTTCTGGGTGTTCCTAAATAAATGTTTAGTGGGTGAATATAAAAGTGGCCAGCCTGTTGTTTGGGAGTGATAATCATTGAGAAGATGCGCTGAAATATCAAATTCTTGAGATAGGCTTTATCCACTTCAATTCTCTTCATAGTCTATAGCACTTGGAAGAGCTTTTAAACTTATGGCGCTACAAAATTAAAAATGGATTAAAATAATGATTAAACAATACTATACATCATTTAACTTCAATATAAAAGTATATTGCTAGTTATGGACCCTGTCCTTTGGATCTCATATCAACTTTCAGTTTTGGCTTAGCCAGGAACTATTGAGAATTCTTAGCTAGTGTCTCTCTGTTCTAGTGTGATAGGGATTCTCATTTCAGATTGGATTGATCCTCTATTATGAGAATTGTATTGCTGCTGTTCCACCAAATCAGCTGTGGGGTTTCAAAGCTCTTATTTTTATTTGCCAGCCATTCTCTTCCTTTAACAATGATATTGCATGCAGTTTGCTTTAATTATTTTGGTCAAAAAATTGATTGAGTTTTAAAAAGGTTAGAATCCCTCAATAATGCAAATTTCTGACTGAAAAATCTAAGCTTACAGCAGCAATTTTCATGTCTGTGTTCTGTCATGGATCTTTCCTAGACAGAAGGGATATTTGGCCCAGATCTAACATTCACAGGGCCTCAAATTTAGGCTTGATCTTCTCTTTCATACAAACATTCTGATTATCTAGAGGATAATGAAATTCCTTTTGTACTTCGCTGTATTTGTGTATATTAAATTCACTGCTATGTAAACATAAATATTCAAAATATTCTATGGATTTTATAGCTATGTTTTATTATATCTTTTAAAATAACAGAACACTCTAAGAATTGAGCATGTTTTCTTAGCTATGAAAAGGAACTCTGTGTCCCTATAGTTGTGATTTCTCCGGTAAACTATGAGATCTGTTATAGGAGAAAGTTATAGCCTACTCATCTAAATAGGAAATGCGACTTCTTGTTTGTGTTTGACTTTACTATAAAGCTTTGTCCTTAAGCAGTGTTGCTATATTGGTTGTATGGTTCCTTTAAAACCTCATTTCAGGAGTAACTGAAGGTTTTCCTGTTAGATCACTTTATGTCCCCATGAGGACATCAAAGGAAGAATTGCTCATATCTTTTTCTTTTGCTTAATTGTTATTTATTAAGAAAAATTACCTATATGGAAACAACAGAAAAGAAAGCTAATGATCCTCAATGTAGAGACGCGTTCATTGTTCCAGCTGGAGATTACTTCAGAATAAGCAGACAAGATACAAGTACACAGATATAGATAACTATAAAGATTATATAGAAGTATACAGTATTTAGCACAGGAAACAGAGAAAATAAAGTTAAATTCTCCAATTCCCTCCCTACCCTCCTGGACTCATTCCTGTCTGACCTTTCCCATACTGAAGCTTCCTTATCTGCTCTGCCTCCTGGTGACCACAGGCCTTCTTGGTTCTATAGCCAAGGAGCATGAATTATTCAGTCACCAGGCCATTTCTGAGGGTATCAATAGAGGATTTCGAGTTTTTGTTTTTAACTTTTACTTTGGTGGATATCTAAGTGTTATATTTGCCAATTTTTAGTATGCTCGAAGATGTCCGATGCCCGATGCTTTTTAATCAAAAGACATTATTCAAGTGTAAATTAAATGTTACTCATTCTCTTAAAATGTTTTAGACAAGAGCACCATTATTCCAATAATTGTATGCTTCTTGTTTTTTTTCTGTTTTTTTGTTGGATTTGGTCCAATAATTTCCCATTTTTTTATCTTTTAAAAATTACTCATAAGATTTCTTACTGATAAAATTTAGTTGAATTTCATGAAGATATGTTTCATATTTTATTATCATGTGTCAATTTTTCCTGGAATACATCTTATTTTTTGTTGTTGTTCCTTGAATTCAAGGGAGAAATTATATATTATATTTTTGAATGTATACTTTTTGTTTTACTTTCTTTTTTAGAAACACACTTATGAATGTGTTAAAATTCCCTTGTACAATTAGAAACAATGATATTGCAGCCTTTGAAGGTAAATGGATGGCTGTGGAAGAAATTACGCTGAGTAAAATCAGCTTAACCCAGAGAACCAAGGGTCGAATGTCTCCATTCATCTGTGGAGGTTGGAACGAGACCCTGGCCATTCAGAAAGGTGGTTTATTATCATGTGTTAAATCCAGATATGGTGTAATATTATACAGCCTAATACTTTTTTAGAGATATTGTGGGTAAGGGAAGGGAGGGATATAGGTGGGAAATTGCTGGAGGCACTCTTCAGGGTAAATATAGTATCCAGAAACTATACACATTTTATATTATTTTGTCAAAGATTTGTATGGTTGTTCAAAAATAAAAATTAAAAAAATTCCCTTGTACATCTTTCACATTCTATCATCGTTTAATTATTTTTGTTTCTTTGCTGTTTCTTAATATTTTGGTGATTACCTCAGGTCTTTTCTTTATTTTTCTATCATTTTATTCTTTTGAGCTAAAGTTGCTTCCGATATTGCTATTATTTCTCAATTCCATTCCTAAGTATCAAGCCCAGTCAGCATAGTTTTCCTATTTTTTTTCCTTTATATTCTAATTGTGTTCCCCCTCCTTTTTTAGTCTTTGGACAATCATTGCAATTTATTTTCTGTTCTCTATGGCAATTAATAGTTCACATTTTTTGAAATTTATCTCAAGATGTACTGGGAATGGTTCAAATCACTTTCTATTCAATATTTAATAAACACAATGAACCAATAGGGTAGGTACCACTATCATGATGATTTTGCAGATGAGAAATAGAAATTGTTAATAACTGTTCTGGCCTGATGTGCTTTCTTTTTGGATGAGTTACTTATAGAAAGAGAAGAGTAAGTTAGTGTAAATCAGAACTTTGATTTAGGCATTATGACTCAAATACTCCCTTGCTAATATAATTTGCCCTTGAGATACATCTCTCAGATTTGGAATTCAACCTTAAGATACTCTCTGTACTTCAACTTGATGATGTCTATTTCTCATTCTTCATCCCACATTTGCTGTTTACCTAGTGTAGTGAATATAAAACAAAAATGGTGTGTAAGCTTGGTTTCTCCTTTGGTTCCCTGTCCCTGATATCCTGTTGTGTAGTGCTAGGTCTCTGATCTTGGGGTGGAAGGTAGACATACTGCCTTAACTTAGAACAGCATTCCCAGTCCAGGGTTTTGATGTGTGGATGATGCTAGCATAAAAATGGTGTGAATCACAGGTCCCAAGGAACTGTCAGATGGGCTCTTGACTACTTAGGCTTATGTGATTAAGAAACTTCTATCTTATATAAAAAAAACTGATTTTGGTCTCTTAATACTATAGCAGAATTTGTATCCAAACTTATATAGTTGATAAATATCCTTGTAGATAAATCTTTGTAAACATCCATAATTTTTTCAAGGCAAATTAAAAGCAGTAGAATTGCTAAAGCAATGTCAACAAAATTTTCTATGTTTTGGCATTATTAATTTAAACTTATAAAAGAAGCCAACCTTTCTTTTTTTTGGAGGGGGGTGGGAGGCAGTTACTGGAGATTTAACCCAGGGGCAATATACTGCTAAGCTACATTTCCAGCCCTTTTTATTTTTTTAGTTTGAGACAGGGTCTTGTTAGGTTGCTTAGAGCCTTGCTAAGTTGCTGATGCTGGCCTTGAACTTGTGTGCCTCCTATCTCAGCCTCCCCAGTCATTGAGATTACAGGCATTACCACCATGCTCAGCTAGGAGTCAACTTTCTAAATGAATCCAAGTTATAAAAAACTTGCAAATGAAATTTGGACCATTGTTTGGGATATCTGTTGAAATATATTGAGATTCAAAATGCAGTGGGGAGATATTCAGACTATATGCCCAGATTTAGAATACATTGAGTTAAAAGTAAAGAAGTGATTCTTTAGAACTCACATGGGCACACCAAGAATAATTTTCATGAGGCCAACATGATTTGGCATATGAAACTCCTTACCTTTTTAAATAAATCATAAGTATCTTGAAGCTTCATTGTTCAACTTATAGCTCTTCAATATTCTAGATGTTAATTTACATATTATTGAACTTCAATGAAGACATAATTGAATTTTGAAAGAGAAATATAGGAGATGAAGCATACAAGATTTAGTTACATAAATTAAAGTGACATACAAGTGATTTTATTTTATCTGGAAAAAAATAGTACATTTCAGCAATTTACATAATGACGACTGAGAGGTTTTTCTAATAGGATGTTATGGTTTGGATATGTGGTGTCTCCCAAAAGTTCACATGTGAAACAATGCAAGAATACTAAGGTGTAATGATTAGATTATAAGGGTTATAAACTAATTGGTGTATTAATCCACTTGAATTGATTGCCTGAGTGGTAACTGGGTGGTAGGGTGCAACTGGAGGAAGTAGGTCACTGGGTCCATATCTTTAGCATTTATATTTGATCTCTGGTGAGTGGAGCACCCTCTCTCTCTCTCTCACTTTCTGTTTCCTGACTATGGTATCCTGAACACCTTCCCTCCACCACACTCTTCTGCCATGATGTTCTATTCATCTTGGGCCCAGAGCAATACAGTTGGCCAACCATGAACAGAATCCCTAAAACTGTGAGTTGAAATAATCTCCTTTTCAAAAAGATGCACAGGGGGGGATCTCATGAAAATTGAAGAAAAATCAGTACAGTAGAGTAAAAGGTCTAGGGACAGAGGAATGGAGGAAAGAGGAAAATGCTCAGGAAAGATATTGACTAAATTACTTTGTTTTATTTTGTGGATGTACAAATATATAACAACAAATCCCACCATTGTATACAACTATAATGCACCAAAAAATTATGAAAAAAACAGAGGCTGGAGCAGTGGATTGGCAGTTACAGAGCTTGCCTGGAATACATGAGTAGGCAAGTTTGAACCCCAGCATTATGTATACAACAAAGTATTGGAGCAACAAATGCCACATGAAAAACTAAATAAAATTGATTCTCTCTCTCTCTCTCACTCTCTCTCCCCTTTCTCACTGTCCCTCTCTCTCTTTAAAAAAATACAGAAAAACAAACACAATTTTTTCCTTCTCTAATTTGTTCTAGTTAGGTATTTTAGTCACAGCAACACAAAAGCTGATTAAAACATAAGGTGCTTAATTTGAATCAACAAAGTTGTTCAGGATAACACTCCCAGACCTGTAATGTTAACAAAAGTTTTTCTACACAGAGTATGTATAAAATGACAATGCATTTATATTTCTTAATTAAAATGATCATTTATATTTGCATTAAATATAATGCCTCCTTGACTTGACTTGACTTTAATGCATTATAGAGTCCTAAACAACATTACATAGTGACTTACATTTGGTAGAGATGCAGTAAGATTTTAAGTGATAAAATGAATAAATAAATAAAGTAATTTGATTAATATTCATCTCAAAATAGGTTTTCATTCTCTAGTTTTAAAAGCAAAAACTGCTTTTAAATTTCTCTTTTTGTGAAGAGAAATTAGACTTGTCCTATATGGCTTTCTTTAAATCTAAACAAAGTTCAAAGGATCAAAGTTATCACTTTATGTAAACAAGACTTTCTAAAAGTGAGTGCTATCTGCAGACATGAGCTTAATTCTTGGGTATTGTGAGCTCCAAAAAAGACAATGAGTGTTTGGATGGGTGATGTAGTTCATGTATGGAATGAAGTTTATGTGTGGGCTGGTTAATTGGTAGGTTGGATTATATTGACCTTAAAGTTTATTCTTAAGACAAAGTTTGTGGCAACCTCTGCTCTTTGTTTATGAACTTGCTAGTTGAGTTTGAGGACAGGGCAAAGAAAGTTTGGGATGTAGGACACATATGCATCCTAAATATTCTGCAAGAGATTTTTTTTTTCCTAAAGAGAGCATATAAATTATTTTGGAAAAATATTTTGAACAAGTCATCGATCAACTATCATATGTTTAAAATTAAGGATAAATCATTAAGACTGGTATAAGTCAGTTTAAGGAAAGAATTTTTGAAAACAATATTACTCTATTACTGCATAACAAATAATGTGATTTAAAATCTCATCTGAGACTTCTTTTTTATTTATTTATTTATTCATTCATAATGGCTTGTTCACACGCTGATGGAGGCCTCCTTTCCTGCTGACTTCTGACAGGAAGGCTTAGTTCTCTGATCTGTGGGTCTCTTCATGGTGTTAGCTTCTCCCAGAAGAAGAGCCTGAGACAGGTGCCTGGCAGGAAGTCACAGTTCTTTCTATGATGTTGTCTCAGAAATCACACACAGAAACATTAGTCATATTAGAGTTTTTAGAATTGAGTAAGTCCAACCCAGTCTCATCAAGAGAGAATGAGACATTACTTATTAATGGGAATATTATGCTCATAACTATAGTTAAAAAGCATAAATATAGTCTGTAATTCAATTGTCTACCAGTTTGGAAATCATCACATTCTTCATTACTTTAAAATTTGGGAAAATCATATCTTTTAAAAAAATAATAATTAGATAAGAAATTCACATAAAATGTGGGAAAATGTGTCCGTCAGCAAAAGAAAAATGTATAACACAACTTACTTTGACTCAAAAGATGCTACCACTCTATGAACCCTCTGGAATGCACGTACAAAGAGCAGTTGCATTGCAGGAAGCAGTGGTGCACACCTGTAACACCAAGTACCCTGGAAGCTGAGGCAAGAGGATCCTAAGTTCAAGGCCAGGCTTGGCAATTTAGGGAGTCTTTTGTTCCAACATTAAAAAAAAAAAAACAATTAAAGGAGCTGGTGATAAAGTTCAGTGGTAAAGTGCTCCTGGGTTCTGTGCCCAGTAATGAAAAAAAGTAAAAATAAAAACATAAAGGGAAACTGCATCAATTTACCTAGATTACCTATTGCCTGATTACTGAGTTTCAGAGGTAGGAGCTCATTGCACTTAACTGGCATGTGATTTCCGTGCCCCTTCGCATAATCTCATGAGGAAGAGCCATCTAAAGCAATGGTTCAGGATACATATTGAGAGTGTTGCTTTGTCATAGGTCTGGGACTAGAAGTTCCTTGGAGCTCAATCTACCAAATACTCCACTCTGCTTTGGAGAACAGTAAGAAGCACATTAGAAACTAAAAAGGTTGAAATTAAAATCCCAAATTTGAGGAATTCTTGAGTCTAGGCAGTCATAGGGCATGAAGGATTCATGCTCTAACATCTGCTTTCTTCTTTAAATATACTTAAAGGCCTGCCTGAGTCCTATTGTGAACTGAAGGAAGGTAGTCAGTTATAAAAGGGGAGAAATTATAATTAGACAAATCACTTCAAGTCACTCTGGAGCCAGTTCCTAATCACTATATAACAGTTGTAACTGCTGAATTATAAAATTATAAAAATGTCCATGGGATTAGGGATTTCCAACCTCCTCTGTCACACCACGTGGTCATGAGAAGTAACATAAGGAAGACTTTCTGGATGACTAAGTCTACAGGCTTAAACAATGGTGGAGGGAGGAGTGGATGAAAAGAGAAATGGGAGACTTCTTGCAGCTAATGCCAGTGCACTGTGAAACCATTATAAACATAAACTGATATGAGCATATTTACAATCTAAATTGATGGAATATGTGGCCATAGGATTACACTTTAATTCTTTTCAGGTGGCATGATATGTAAACAACAAGGTGAATACTGATTTAATGGATAAAAATGGTTTTCAAGCAAGAAACAAAAATCTGCAAAGACTGGGAGGAATAAAAGGATTTTTGGAAATGCAGCTGACATTATTTTCTATGCTAATCATGTTCTCCTTACATGCATTCTAGGTGAGAAAGAGAATTAACATCTGTTTTCTTCTTTATATATACAGGCCTGTCTGAGTCCTGTTGTAAACTCAAGGAAGGTAGTCAGTTATAATTTAGGGCTCAAGTATAATGAAAAAGGGAGAAATTATAATTAAGAAAATCACTTCAAGTCACTATGGAGCCTGTTCCTAATGACTATATAACTGCTGTAACTGCTGAATTTCCTCCTTATATTTTTACATTATTGCAGGAGGCCTGCGACATTAGGCGAACTTACACCTGAATGAGACTGCTGAATCAGTTGTGCCATTCTAATAGCACATCCAGTGATTTGAACAACTGCCAGCATACTTTAGTTTCTGAGAAAAAGCATAGATGTTCATTTTAGACAGAGTCTTCACATGCAAATGAATTAGAGGATTTAGGATCGTTCCCTGGGATTTCAGGCCAGAAAAGAAAATACAAATAGAGTTTTCATTAAGATATGCAGATAATATACACCAAAGGAAAGACTTGCTCTTAAATTATCCTGATGTTTTCTTTCATCCTCTATTTTCAGTTCAGATGAATTTAGCAACATCTGTCTACTATACAAGATATTTAACTAGAAGCTGGGGAGGATATGAAGACATCAAGACTTCAAATTCTCCCAGGAAGACCCATCAAGTCTACGTAACTGAATCAAGAAACTTAGCTTTCTTGTAGTTGATGAGAGCAGAATTCAAATTCAAATCACTCAGATTTCAAAAGTGACAATAGACAGTTGCAGCATTTTGGATGTTAATGCTCTCCAAAGATCCATTTGTTAGAGATTTGTCCTCAGGATTTAGCTACTGGGATGTGGTGGAAACTTTGAGAGGTGAGGCCTCCCAGAAGATTCTTAGGCCATTGAAGACAAGATCTCAAACATGATTGTGGAATCCCAGCGTCCTCCTTATCTTGTTTCCCTCTTTGCTTCCTAGCTTATAAGGTAAGCAGTCTACTCTGTCTTGTGCTCCCAACTGTTGCCATGTGTCATACCTACTAGAAACCTAAAGCAATGGGTCTTCTTCATCTTGGATTAGAATCTACACAATTGTGAGCCAAAATAAACCCTTCTTCTTTGTAATTTAATTGTCTCAAGAATTTAATTATAATCATGAAAAAAAGAATAATACAACAGTTAATATCTAGCAGTGAAGAAGTCAATTATATATGGATGCATTCGTAAGAGTCAATGTAGGGCTGGAGCAGTGGCTCAGCGGTTACAGTGCTTGCATGGCATGCACAAGTACACGGGTTCAAACCCCAGCACCCATGTACAAAACTAAGTGTCAGAGCAACAAAAGCCATGTGAAAAACTCTATAAAAATTTGATTCTTTAAAAAAAAGAGTAAATGTTCATTAGGTAGGTATTTAGTTAGAATTCATTATCCTAGCTCTCCTAATTTTGGAATTTATGATGAATGTGAGTAGTTTATAATCATTTTATGACAGTGTTGTTATTATTGTTTGTATTTCAATGATACACTTCCTATACATCCCATGTACAACTACAAAGTTCTATGAAATTCTCTGATCACAACATATTTTTTGCTTACATAATTTTTTACTTAGATATCTTGTGGAGACTGAATATTGAAATAAATAAAATCATTTATTTAGATGAGTAAACATTGGGAAGCTTAGAGGGAATCATGAGCCAAATGATAAACTCTGGAAAATCCCTCTGAACAAAATAGAAAATTGTTATACCCAACAAGTGAATACATATAAGGAGGGTGTCTGATGAAACTAAGTTTATCTTAGCTTGTTATTGTGCCATCAACTGTCTGTAGCTCTCCTGCTAGAAATTTTGAATTAAGAACTTAGAGTTATAAAATAAGAATGCAAACAATTTTCTAATTTTAAACCCTTGCTGTTTAATTTTCATTATATTTTATCAAAACTATATGCATTATAAAAAATATTGCTAGAAGAAAAGGGAGTATAAATAAGATATTCTGATTTCCATTCATTGTGTTCTTACTACAAGTGTGGAGAATTTGCTTCACCATGGTTACCAATGAAATTATTTGTGCCACCCACATACATATGGATGGCTCTACTTATAGTCTGTGACTCAGAGAGTTGGATCTTCATGAATGACACTATCCCTCATATTCTTTTATTATGTTCATCATCTCCAAAATAATACTCATCTACTTAACATATTAAACATATACATCCTTATTTGTATGCATGTATCTTACATAAAATAAAAAATCATCAACAATTTGATTCTCTGAAAAATCAACTGTCTGTAAAATGTGAAAGTTATAACACACACCCTTCTATTAAAAAATTCAGCAGAAAAAAGTAGCACTAACACAGAAATTACATGAAATATATAAGACATTAACAACATTAGAAAGATGGACAATAAAACATAGCATTGCATATGTATTCAGCATATAGTACTATAAATGATGATACTGTCAGTGTAGGTCTTCAATCTACCTTTTCAATGAGTCATGGTAGAACTTCCAACTATTTGTCAAAGTCCAGTGTCCTGCTCCATAGTGCTGATATTGTCCCTTGGTACATGGCTGCCCACCTAGAATGTATTCTGTGGTCGCACTTGAAGTGAGGTGTGACTATCTGACTAAACTCACCAGTACTGACTAGATATGTCATGTGCTTCTTTGGAGTCCAGATTTTTAAAAATATTTTAGTTATTTTTATTAGTTCAACATAGGCTTACATATTGGAGGGAATTATAGTTACATAACCATACATACATGGATATTGACATACTGAGATAGTTAAGGTCAATCCTAGACCAGGATCTACCCCCCTTCATCCATTTACTGAACTCAGATTTCCTCTCTAATCCCACCATACTATAGTTTGAAATGAATATGTACATGTATAATAATTATTGACATTTCTGAGTTTCTATGCCTGCCTGTGTATAGCTAGGCTTCTAATGGGAGTTGAGTATTCCCCATTGTATTGATAATCCCCCTTATACCTCCTTCCCCTTTCTGGCTCCCTCCCTTTTCCCCCCACCTTCATAGGCATGGTACACCCAGCTTATGTGGAGTTTCAATTATGATGAGTTTATTACTTAAACTCAGCTGACTATCACCCTGTTGTAGGCTTTATACCTGCTTCCCCATATGAGAGAAAACATTGGGCCCTTAAATCTTTGAGTTTGGGATATTTCACTTAACATAGTTTTTCAATCTCCATCCATTTGACTGCAAATGCCATGATATCGTTCTATCATTCTCTCTAACCATAGAGTAGAACTCAATTCATCCAGCTAGGGGCATTGGGGTTGGTTCCATGGTTTAACTATTATAAATTGAGCTGATATGAACACTGATGTAGCTGTGACTCTGTAGTATGCTGATTCTAGCTCTTTTGGGAAAATACCCAGGAGTGGGATAGCTGGGTTGCAAGTTAGTTCTATCCCTAGTTTTTTGAGCAGTCTCCATACTGCTTTCCAGAGTGTCTTTACAAGTTTTCAGTGCCACCAGCATTGTGTTAGTGTTCCTTTCTCCCCACAACCCCTCCAGCATCTGTTATTGTTCATATTCTTCATTTTTGCTGCTCTGACTGGAGTGAGGTGGAATCTCAGTGGAGTCTTGATTTGCATTTTTCTGATTGCTAGTGATATAGAACATTTTCTCAAATGGTTATTGGCTTTCTGGACTTCCTTTGTTGAGAAGTTTCTCTTTAGTTCCCTAGCCCATTTATTGATTGGATTATTTGTGGGTTTAGTGTTCAGGTTTTTTGGGTTCCTTGTATATTCTGGATATTAGTCCCCTGTCAGAGACATAGCATGCAATGATTTTCTCCTATTCTGTAGGTTCTTTCTTGATATTCTTGACAAAAATCTTTAACTGAGCAGAAGCTTTTCAGTATAATAGCATCCCACTCAATGATTCTTTGCTTTAATTCTTGAGTTATGGGAGTTTTGTTGAGGAAGGAAGTGCCTATACCAACGTCATGGAGTGTTGATCCTATTTTTTCTTCTAGCAATTGTATAGTTGCTGGTTTGATTCCTAATTCTTTGATCCATTTTTTTTTAAATTTTTGTGCATGGTGAGAGACAGGAATCTAATTTCAGTTGTCTGCATGTGACTGTCCAGTTCATCCAGTACTATTCTTTGAACAGGCTATCTTTCCTCCATGCCATATTTTTGCCCCCTTTGTTAAATATCAGATGGTTAAAGATTTTTGGATTTATTTCAATGTCTTCTATTCTGTTCCATTGGTCTTTATGTCTGTTTTGATTCCAATACCATGCTGTATTACCGTATAATATAATTTTAGGTCAAGTATTTTGATACCTATGGCTTCCTTTTTCTTGCTTAGTAATGTTTTGGCTATTCTGGGTTTTTTATATCCATGAAGAATGTCATTGGTATCTTGATGTGGATTGCATTGAATCTGTACAGAGCTTCTGGCAGAATGGCCATTTTAATTATATTGATTCTGCCTCACCAAGAACAGAGAATGTTTTTCAAACTTCTCAATGTTCCTCAGTTTCTTTTTTTAATATTTGATAGTTTTTATTGCAGAGTTCCTTTATATCCTTTGTTAGATTAATGCCCAAGTATTTTATTCTTTTTGAGGTTATTGTGAATAGGATAGATTTCCAGATTTCTTCTTTGGCAGAATCACAGCTGGAATATAGGAAAGCTACTGATTTTTGAGTTTTGGTCTTGTAACAAGCCATTTTGTTAATTTTGTTTATAAGCTCTAGTTGTCTTCTGATAGATCTTTTTGGGTCTGCTATATAGGATCATATCATCAGCAAATAGAGATATCTTGACTTCCTCTTTTCTTATTTGAATTCCTTTGATTTCCTTCTCTTGTCTGATAGCTGTGGCTAGGGTTTTGAGGACTGTATTGAAAAAGAGTGGTGAGAACAGACAGCCTTGTCTTGTGCCAGAATTTAGTGGCAATAGTTTCAATCTTTTACCATACAGTATAATGTTGGCTATGGGTTTGTCATAAATGGCTCTTACAAAATTAAAGTAATCATCTATGAGTGGAATGGTAAGATTAATAACAATCTTTGGTTATAAAATTATTAACTATCAGACTATACTGGATTAAAAGTAATCAAGCACTACCAAATTTGGCAATCACATCAGATTTGCATTCAGACCTTCAATATGGATGAATAAACAATCTGTTCAGTTACTGTAAGACTATTCCAAATTACCAAAAATTAAAAAAATAAAAATCAAAAAACAAACAAAAATTTTAAAAAAGGAAAGAAAAAAAAGAAGAGAGAAAGAGGAAGAGGTTGGGGAAATGCTATTGGGGGGTAGTTAAGTGCTATAAGAATAGAGTGGCTATTGCTAGAGAGTAGGGAAGATGTGGGTAACACAGAAGTGGACTACTAGTGGGCTTTGCAGTCCTGACCTCAGGTGGTTTGGTGAGCACTATTTACAGTAAAGCAAGTGGTCAAGGGAAAGGTAAGAAATAAGTAAGTAGAAAGAAGAAACAGGTCCACAACAACACTTCATACACACAAACACATGCATATTAAATGAGAGAAAAAAAATTAAAATTTGATGTATGGACTTGAAGAAGCTCTGCTGATCACCAGTAAAGTCTGACCAATTGTCTTGAAATGTTTTCCCAGAGTCTGGGGCTTGCTGGTTTGGAGGAATAGAGGAGGGGTTGCCCTCAGGCAGCTGCTTCACTCCCAGATCCAATTATCTCTGGTTTAACTGTCCCGCAGGCTACAGTAGCTCCAGGCTGTCCCCTGAGTTCCCCCAGAATTTGCCCTGTGGTGATAGGTAATGAGTGATACAAAGTTCCACCTGCCTTGCCTGTGTGCTCAAAATGGCAACTGCCTGTGCCACTTAGGGCTGGAAGGGGGAACAGTATTCTCTCCTCTGGATGTAAGATGTCATGGTGTTGTCCCAGTTTAGACACAGAGCAGAGCTCCTGTTTGCACTGACTAGTAAGTGGCAGAGTCAGTGCAATCTTGGCACTGACAAGATCCTGGCAGGATTGAGAGGAGATCTGCCTTAGGTTCCCCATTCTGAAGCCCTGCCTGTTTGTCTGGAAAATGCTGCAGTATGGCCTCTTCCTAGGTGGGAGGGGGAATTTGCCTCCTCTCCTTCAACAGAGATATGGAGAGAACCTGTTATCAACCCAATGCAGCTTTTCGGCTTTTCACAATCAGTCTCTGCTGGGTTGAACTGGTCAGAGTGAGACAAAGTCTTGCCCGCTGCTGAATTGAGGGATGAGCAGTGGCCAGCCAACTGGCAACCAGAGACCGGATGGTTCTGAACAAGTTCCTCTTTTCCACACCCGAGTTTCTGAAGTCAGTGATCTCCCACTGACCTGTGCTGTGTTCAGCGAATGTTTTCTAATATGTGCTCCTTGCTGGAAGGTAGCTATCTTGGCGTTTCTTCCTTTCAGGTCATGGAAAGCATTGGGTGCAACTTGCTTGACATCCACCATTTTCCTGGAATTGAGTTCTGGCTTTTAATCCCAAGACACATCTACACGTTCTCTTTTCTCCTTTCTGTTGATAGGGATGAGTTTGAGTCAATTTCTCAGGTTTTAGCATGGAGAAGATGACACTTCTGTAAGTGAAAATACAAAATCAAAGTGTTCTCTGTTAAGTTGAGCTGAGATTCCCGGATGGTCTAGCCCTGTCATCTAAGGGTTACTGTCAAAAAGAGGAAAAAAAAAAATAGAGAGCTAGAGAGCTTTTGGTGGTTTCCCGTACTTTTGAGTTGTACTACAGCAGTACTTGTGAAAGACCCCCTTTTAAACCCCAGCTTTCTTACTGAAAAAATAGGGATATTAGATGAGATGGTTTCCAAAGTCTTATTCAAACCTACTATTCCATGGAATTGATGATTTTACTATGCCAAGTTAATGTGAAGTTGGAAAGTAAAGCCTGGAAGAGAGTCACATTAATGAAGCAGTTGTCACACAATATGATAGAAAGAAATTACAAATGTTAAAAGTCGATGAAGATAAACAATCATATGATGTTGATTGACTCCAGTTCATTAATATTCCTTTAACTGAAAAGAAAAAAATATCTGCAGAGACTACAGGAAGACAGCTTCAAATTATTTTTAATCACCACACTTCTTCCTAGTGCAATAGGAAATTGACATGTGGTACTTTGGAGAACTGACTATGAAGAAAAAAGATAGCATGAATGAAGAGCGTATGTATGATTCAATAAAGGGAGTTTCTGGGACTGTCAAAAATATGAAAGTAGAATCAAAAGTGTTGTGACTTGGGCTTTTGAGCCAGATAATCCACATAGGCATATCGATGACATCAATCTGTGGTAATGTTATGACTTAAAGCAAGTTTCTCAACCTTTCCAAATCTCTATTACCAAAGCTATTCGGTTAGATGGGTGTAAAAACAGGACCCACCTTAGAGTATTCCATAAGGATTAATAGAGACACACCGCACTAAATTGTTTCACAATAGTAGTGCTAAATATATGCTGCTTCTTTTGTTATAATAATAAATATTATTGCTATAAGTAGTAAAAATTTAATTACATGTTTTGAGAGATACTGTTTGCCCAAATGTTGCAGAATATAAACTCGAAGTAAAGTAAGACTGGCTGCCTACAAGGGGTTTGCAATTGACGTGATCAAATAAGACTTGGGAATGAAAACGAATTCATAAGTAAAAGATTATACAACAGGATAGAAATGCAGTAAGCATTCAAATGGAGGAGAGGGAACTGTGAAGTGGAATAGCCTCTACGGAGAAAATATTATTGAAAACCTCCAACAAAAATAATGAAGGCTTGAGGATTCCTGTGTTGAATACTATCCTAAGCACTTTATGTACTTTGTTTACTAATGCTCACAATAATCTTGCACATGTGTACTTTTGTGATCTTCATTTTTAAATAAGAAAATTGAGGGATAGAGACCTTAAATAATTTGCCCAAAGATTCAGGTGGGATGCAAAGGAAGATGTTCCGGTAACTGACACACTGGGCCTGGTCACTGAAACATGATGTTACGTGGAGGTCTTACAAAGGACAAATCAGTGAATGAAAAAGCTGCAAATCCTAGTTGGTGAAAAAACTTCCCAAAATCAAGAAAGAAAAATTTGAGTATGGCTTACATATAAATCAGAAAAGAAACATCTTATTTGGAGCAGCTTATCTTCAGCAACAACTGAAAAAAATGTGGGTAGTTATTTATAAAATCCCTGTAAATTCACATAAAGAAGATTATATTTTAATATGAAGATATGGAATTTTATAGAAATCTAAAAACTATATTTTAATCATTAATTTGTGATGTTTCTACACATAATTATATTAATGTAGTATATTTAGAAAGTGCCAAGTCTTTCAGAACATATGAAGAATCAGGCCGGTAAAACGACAAGAGTTCTATTTGTTAACAAAAATGACAGTAAAGTATTTCCCTCTTTTCAGGCAACAGTGCCTTTAAAAGAAATTTTCTACATAAATAGTAAAAAAATGAACAATGAAAAAATAGTATTTGAAGAAAAATTGATAAGCTTAAAAATATCGCACACGTTTGATGTCATGTATTTGCTGGTATAATGAAATGCTAGTTAGAAAAGTTCCTTACTTTTTACTCAAGTTAATTTTAAAAATCAAACACAGTCTCAAGAGAAAGTTTATAGCACCCCATGCCATTCTTTAGCAATAGTTTTTACAGCTGAATACTTAAAACAGTGAATCTTGGCATCCAGAAAAGGGCTTAAACTTCAATATTTTCTTTACAAGCTGACCAGTTTATTACAATTTGAATGAATGGAATATGTCTGGACCATCTTTATCTTTGCTGTTGCTTTCGTATTAGCATTTTAGTCTTATTACTTATTGCCCTGCTATTTATTCATTAAAAAAGCTTTATTTTTGGTCAAGATGGATTAATTTATTTAGGAATTATTTTAGTTTCTAGTACGTAGAACTGAACAAGAAGCTATGATCCCCACCCAAATGAGATTTATAATCTACTCGTAGGTTATTGAAAATAATTTAAAAAATCAACAACTAAAACAATTAATCATGCCATAATGGTACATTTTGAATGAATGAATCTTAGGTCTCTTCTGGTCAGTTTTTTGGATGTTCTTTGGTTCATTTATTTGCTTTGTTTTGTTTCATTTCCTTTTTTTTTTTTTTTTTTGGTCTCTGCCCAGGTCCCAAAGGATTACTTCAGACTAAGTCAGTTTTGTATCTATATTTTCAAAGGCTTAACATGGAAGTATAATTAATATTTTTTTATTTCCTGGTATTATTTTTTACTTAATTGTTGAACCAGAAAATTAGGGTTACTTCCTACTCTGATTTCCTTTTCTGTGAAATGCCCGAGCACAAAGATGTCTGGAAAGACAGAGATGTTCACAGGGTAATATCTGAGTTCAGTCCAGAATTCATAAGTCTTATTGAGATTTATGAAATGCACATAAAAATTTGGAATTCTCATAACCAAGACTAAGAGCTCAGAAAAGTCCTTAGTTATCAGTCATTTTAGTTTACTGCTCATAAATATATTTCTATTTCCGTCTGTTCAAACAATGGAGAAACATAGATAAACTGAACTTAAAACGTGAGTTAATTTCAATAATTTTAGGTTATTCCATTCTAAACTGTATGTGCCTTTCTTTAAAATATCCTTTTTTCTAAAAATTCAAATTTAATCCAAATGTTCAGTGTTTGAAAAGGGACTCCTATTTTTCTCTTCTTGATGTGCTTTTTTGAGAGAATTTACTTTATTCATGAAGATAGTTGATTTATTCTGTGCAGGAAGGAGGGGGTAGCTGAGAGCAATACTGGCTTCAAGAGAGGGTAGATGCATTTGCAATGGAATCCCCTTTATTACTTTTTAAACTATTGGCAAAATTTCCAGGCAGCAGAATTCATCAGTGGTTTAGTCCACCCTCCCACCCCAGGATTATCCCTATTTTACATTTTCTTGTTGCCCTGTCCTTCTGTCATTCTGCTATCCACACAGTCATCCTGAAATTTAATGACCTTTATCATTCTCCAATTAAGTTATGTGAGGTGAGACTCTAACTCAATTAACATATATCATGTGAAGAGCACTTTAAATATTTCAAACACTGCTAATATTCTCCAGTTCCACATTGATTCATCGCCTCACAGTCAGCAAGTCTTAAGGAGTATTCTCCTGAGATCTATTTATCTTTATTCCTATCGAATATAACAATTTTTTCATTCACCTAATCAAAATTATAAAATGATAGTATGATTTACTTCTTAAGACTCCTTTTTATAAAGAAATAGAACAGTTTTGTCATTATTTTTTTCTTTCTAGATTTGGGGCAGTTTCATTGATTTTTTTAAATTAATAAACTATTCCCCTTAGCTTGATTATAAAAATCATGAAAGTTATTATGAATAAAAGTCTTTCAAATATTAGTAAAAATGCTGAGTTTTATATATCCTCAAATGTAAAATGCTAAAATCCATGAATGGTTCAATAAAAATAAAATGAAATACTTAGCATACATTTAACTTATAGATAACAAGGTAGAGACTGAAAAAACTAATTCTAGAGACTGGTTTCCTCAGTTGTCAAATAATGATGGTGGTAAGTCATCCATGTCAAAGGCTTTATCTTCTGTACCCTTAAAAATAATTTAAGTGCCCTTTATTGTAATATATATTTTAATAAATCATAATATTTTCAAATTATAAAGAACCCAAGATAAATTATATTTATAACTTAAAGCACGTTTTCTCCCCAAATTATTGATTGAATAAAGCCAAATACATCACTCTTTTACAGGAATCTTATTGAAAATGTAGTAACAATTTTTCATTTAGGTTTAGCATTATTCTTCAATGTTTTCTTGGAAACGATGCTTTTCTGTAAATGGATCTTGGTCCTGCTGTGCTATACATCTCCAGGGAGCACCATTCAAGTGGCATTTTAGAGTTCCATGTGAAATGCAGTCTTAGGGTGGAACATCACAGAGACTTTGCTGGCTACATCTGTCTTTACTCTGCTAATTGTGAGGTTGATGGGCACAGAATCTGCTCTGCCACATAACAGATAAGTGTTTTAGCCAGATTTTTCTTTGCTATGACTGAAAGTCCTGACAAGAACAATTTTAAGAAGGACGTTTATATTGAGGGCCCAGAGTTTCAGAGGTCTCAATCCATAGAAGGCTGGCTTCATTCCTTGGGGTTTGAGGTGAGACTGAGCATCATTCACCTAATCAAAATTATAAAATGATAGTATGGTTCACTTCTCAAGACTCCTTTTTATAAAGAAGTAGAACACTTTTGTCCTTATTTTTTTCTGTCTAGATTTGGGGAAGTTTCATTGATTTTTTTTAAATTAATAAACTTTTCCCCTTAGCTTGATTATAAAAAATCTTAAAAGTTATTATGAGTAAAAGTCTTTCAAATATTAGTAAAAATGCTGAGTTTTATATATCCTCAAATGTAAAATGCTAAAATCCATGAATGGTTCAAAAAAATAAAATGCAATACTTAGCATATATTTAACTTATAGATAGTAACACAGAGACTGAAAAAACTAATTCTAGAGGCATTGGTTTCCTCAGTTACCAAAAAATGGATGATGATTGGTATGTTCATTTTCTTCACAATAATAATCATTTACAATCTGTGTGTACTCTGTAACATCATGCTGTAAAACCCAGATATACCTAATAAAATATATTTTAAGAATAAGTAAAATAAAACACATGTAAGAAAGCAAATAACCAAGACACTCCCACAAAAAGAGCAAGGGGAAGTGACTTTCCTTAAGAGATACCAAGCTTTGCTGTCATCAGAAAAAGAAATGATTTTAAAAATTAATCAATATGAATTACTGGAATCCTGAATTTTGACAAGGACAGTATTGAAGATTTCTAGTGACAGCATGGATCTTTTTATGAAAATTCTGGAATAATTCGTTGTTCATATGGGGAATAGAAATAAAATTGAGTGCTTATTTTACTCCATATACAAAAACCTACTCAATATACATTAAGGATATCAAGACAAAAGTTTGAAATATTTAAAAGAAAAATTAAAAAAGATTTTTATACTTTTAAAATAGAAAAGGATTCTTTCAATGAACAACAAAAGAACCTATTAAAATTTTTGACCAATTGATCTATGTAAAATTTTAAATAATTTTTTATAAAGGTCTCTATGAAGAAAAGGGAATCTATTTTGAATAACTAATTACTCCCTAGAATGAAGAAAGGACTCTTTCAAATAAATATAAACAATACATATGTTACTTTCATGGAACTCAAAAGTAAAAAGAAATAACTTTTCTTTTAGTGAAAAGTGTATATATGATAAAACTCTTTTTAAAACTTCAAAAACAATACAATCAATAGAAAAAGGAGGTTGACATAGACATACATATATTTTCCTAAACAGAAACATAAATCAGTAAGTAAACATAAAAATGACATCAATCTCACTTGGTATCAAAAAATTAAAATAAGTTATTTATCTCAAGGTATTCAAAATAATATATATTTTTCACATAGTAGATTGACTAATTCTGGCTATGCTAACTGCTGGAGAGAATGTCAACTGACACTTACATAGTATTTATTGGAGTGAAAATTGATTTAAGTACCTGTAAAGCATATTTAATATTAATAAAATACTGAATTTCACTTTCATCTATAGATTAAACCATCTGCATACTTTATAAGAAATTACTTTCATATATGTGTGTGACCCTCTAAAACATAAGTTCCATGAAAGCAGGGAATTTCTTTTCCATTGAAATGATGCCTGGCATCCATAAAAAGTTTAATAAATATTAACTGAATGAAAGAATGAGAAAAACAACCAAAATGTCTCTTCTCAGAAGAATAAATGCTGATGTTTATAGAAAAAGGAATCAATATTAAAATACAAATTAATAAACATAAAAAGTTATTATGTTAAAAATTATTTTGAATGAAAATAAATTTCATACATTTACATATGTTACTTCCATGGAACTCAAAAGTAAAAAGAAATAGCTTATCTTTTAGTGAAATGAATATATATGATAAAATTATTTTTAAAATTTCAAAAAGTTGAAAAATAAGGGAGAGGCAAGGAAAAGAGAATAAGAACATATGCAAATATAGGAGTGTTGGAGAGTTTCAGTTATCAAATATAAGGGAATATGTATACAGGGATTATTTTTAATGCATTTTAATCTACACCTATAAAGTATCCCTTTGAATGTATTAGTATAACATTAAAAACAAAAGAAATACAATTTTAATAAGCAAATGAAGAATTCCTTTTTAAAATGTATATGTGAGTCTTCTGGTTGAATTTATTGGGTCTTCCAGGTACAGGATCATGTCATTAGTAAATAGAGACATCTTGACTTTCTTTTTTCCTATTCAAATTCCTTTGATTAACAATTTTACCAAAGTGGCTGGCTATAAGTTCAAAATTCATTAACTTTCCTATACTCCAGCAACAATCCACTGAAGAAGAAATTAGGAACTCTGTCTCATTCACAAACTCCTCAAAAAAAAAAAAACAATAAAACACTTGGGCATCAATCTAACAAAGGATATAAAGGACCTCTACATTGAAAATTATTGAACATTAAAAAAACAAATTGCAGAAGATCTGAGTAGATGGAAAAACATTCCATGGTCTTGGTTAGGTAGAATCAAAAAGAATCAAAATGGCCATTCTAGTGAAAGCCTAATATGATGCAATCCCCATCAAGATACCAATGACATTCTTCACAGATATTGAAAAAGAAATTCTCAAATTCATATGGAATAACAGAAGGCCCATAACAGCCAAAACATTACTCAGCAAGAAAGAGGAAGCAGGAGGTATCACAATTCCTGACCTAAAATTATGCTATAGGGCTATAGTAATAAAAACAGTGTGGTATTGGTATCAAAACAAAATTGAAGACCAATGGAACAGGATAAAAGATTCTGAGACAAACCTCCAAATCTTTAACCATCTGATATTTGATAAAGGGGGCAAAAGCATAGTGTGGAAGAAGGACAGCCTTCAACCAATGGTGTTGGAAAACTGGACAGCCATATGCAAACAATTGAAATTGGATCCTTACCTCTAGCCCTGCACAAAATTAAATCAAAATGGTTCAAGGATCTGGAAATTAAACCAGTAACCTTACAATTGCTTGAAAAAAAAAGAAGGAGCAACACTACACAACATAGTGATTGGCACCACCTTCCTTAACAAGACTCCCACAGCATAAGCATTAAAGCCAAGAATAAATGAAAGTGATGCCATTAAACTAAAAAGTTTCTGCACAGCTAAAGAATTAGTCAAGAGTGTCAAGACAGAGCCTACAGAATGGGATAAAATCTTTGCCTCCTACCACTTGGACAGAGGGCTAATATCCAGAATACACAAAGAACACAAAAAACTGAACACCAAAACCACAAATAACCCAATCAATAAATGGGCTAGGGAACTAAATAAAAATTTCTCAATGGAGGAAGTCCAAAAAGCCCATAAACATATGAGAAAATGCTCTATACCACTAGCAATCAGAGAAATGCAAATCAAAACTTCACTGAGATTCCACCTCACTCCTATCATAGTGGCAAAAATGAAGAATACAAACAATGACAGATGCTGGAAGGGCTGTGAGAAGAGAGGAACATTGTCACATTGCTGGTGGGACTGCAAACTGGTACAGCCAGTCTGGAAAGCAGTATGGAGGCTCGTCAGAAAACTAGGGATAGAACTACCTTATGACCCAGCTATCCCACTCCTGGGTATTTTCCCAAAAGAGTTAGAGTCGCCATATTACAGAGATACTACTTCATCAATGTTTTTATCAGTTCAATTTACTACAGCTAACTATGAAACCAACCTAGATGCCTCTCACTGGATGAGTAGGTTCAAAAACTGTGATACATATAAAGAATGGAATTCTACTCAGCTATTAGAGAAAACGATATCATGGCATTTGCAATCAAATGCATGGAGATGGAAAAAATTATGCTAAGTGAAATATCTCAAACTCAGAGACTCGAAGACTGAATGTTTTCTCTCCTATGTGGAAGCTAGAATACACAGAAACAGAATGATAGATGGCTAAGCTAATAATAACCTCAACATGAATGAATTTTTACAGGAGCAGGAGGAACCTTGCCTATGATGCTGGGGGATGAAGGGAGGGTGGCAGGGAGTGGGGGGAAAATAGGAAGGATATCAAGAAGGCTGGAGGGAGGGAGTATGGCTGTAGGTATCAACCCAGTGAGGAACCTTTAACTTCCATGAGAAGTCCAACTAACATGGGGGTTAAGTAGGGGGAAACATAGAATCGAGGGGAACCCAAGAGGGAGACCATGGAATGGCATCAGCTGTTCTTGATTGTATGACAATGATTCCCTCCTAAATGTAAGACTGTCTTGAATGAATAAAAAGTGAAAAAAAGACAATAAAGAAATCAGTGATTGAAACCTTTAGAGAAAACTTGTGTCTTTGTCATTATATAGTAAGCCAATTATAGATCTGGTATAGGGACAGTTTTCTCACAAGCTAAAAAACGTAAACTCCTTCTAATTTCATATATTAATAATTACAATTTTGTAAGATTTATTTTTAAGCCAGAATTAAAAATTTAAAGGATTTAAAGTCCACCAATTTGGAATTGGCAACTATTCAGAGTAAACAGGTCAACATTTACCTTTCCACTTTTTAAGATAAATTGGCGCATGAAACAGATTTGTTTTGTTAACATGGAAAGTTTTAAAAAATGTTTATCTTTTTAGATGTTCAAACTTTTCATAGATGTAAAATTTTTTTGATTTAACTCTAACTAATCACCATTTTACTCACACATGGAACTCATGCATTTCTTTGATCCAGATCTGAGAACCTTATTCAAGAGCTAACCTTTCTTAAGAAACTCTAATGTATGGAAAATTAATTATGTATAAAATTTCACATGCCTGATTTTTCTATAATTCTAGTCACCCCTTTTCTGTGGTTAAAAAATGCAGAGATTTTATTAGCATTTTTTCCTTTAAAAGATTAAGAGTTTAAAAATTGGATGCTTGGATGACAAACATAAAATACTCCTTCTTGTAAATTCTACAACCCAGTCTGACTGTGACTCAATGTAATTTGTCTTGACCTAGTCCAAAAATAACCATAGAAAGGACAATTGGAAATGTTCCAGATGGATAAGAATGATAGTAAGATGATAATGAGGCTAATATGTTTAATGTTCTGAGGAGAAAACACATGGAGAAAGGCATCTCCTATTCCCAGGAACAGAAGTAGCCTCAGTCTTAGAAGAATTACTGAAAGACATGTTAAATAGTCCACTTCAGTGAAAAAAAATTAAATATAATATGTTAAGGCACTTCAAATGCAGAGTATTTAAGAAATTATATTTAGAGTATATTGATTGTAGTCATAAATTTATGTACTTCTGTGTAGATAAATTCTTTACCAGGATCCATTCAAAATTACCAGTTGAGATGGTAGTATTCTATATAGCAAATTCAAGTTAAGCTGATTTATTCAAAAGAACCATTCATTTAATTTCCACCATTTAGTATTTATGTTCCTTTTCCATTCATTTATTCATTTCATCTTTATTCATTTATGCATTTATCAAATATTCATTTAAATGAGTTTCATTATAACTACAGAAACTGTAGGATGAGATTTGCAATAAATTTATTATTTAAATAGGTTTATTCTTCCAAAATCCTCTGAGCAGATAAAGACTGCTTGACCTATCATATTCACATTCCTTTAAGTTTTTACAATTTCCTTCTTTATTTGGATATTTTCCTTGAACTTCATGGAATTCCCTGAAATAACTTAGAAATTCATAGAATATTTGATAAATCAAATAATTACATTTTTTCAATGAATATGTACATGCTGTTATAGATTTTATGTAATAATCATTGAGGATCGCCATTCAATAAATGAACTTATTTTACATCAGATAACATAATAATTTGAGACTTTTCCTTTATTTAAAACTATTCATATTTCACTTACACGGTCATTTAAGGTTTCTTCAATTTTACAATGTTATTTATTTTTGTTGCACTAAATTTGTAGTTTATACAAATGTAAGCTAATTAAATTTTATATTGCAAGTGGAACTGTTATTATTATTGGTTTGTTTAACGGTGATTGTACATTTAGTCTTGCAGGCTGATGGAGCTTAAAATGCTGATTTCCTCTGAGCTTTGGCTTAGCCATATGGCTTCCCTGTTCTAAAAATGACCATTCTTGCCATCTGTATCAACAGCGGGAGAAAAAGAAAGAGAGGCAGACACAGACGTAAAGAGAAGTAGCTGAATTGCTTATGTTTTGAATTTGATGTTTACAAGTCACTTAATAGGTGACTCTTGTTTCCTGTTTTATTTTCCCCCATCGTGTCATTCCTGTGTTCTCGTTTTCTGTATCTATCTTTGCCCATGCCTTTTACCTCATTTTAGCACTATTCTGTGTGTTACTCTTTTGTCATCTCTCCTAGCTTTAGTTTTTCACACCTCCTCAGTCAGAGTCCCTCACTCAGTTCCACTCTTATAGAACAATGGCCAGGTAGCCTACTTCCAAACTACAGTGATATTTTCCTCCTAACTCTTTCTGTTACAGTTGCGGGGAATGATACTCTAAAAATCTGCTCAAAAGTTTTATATGGAATTGCTTCTCAATTCAAGTTACAGACTATTAATCTTGAATAGATGAGTAAATCTGCTTCCCCTGGATTAGCTCATGTACACCACAAAGTAGGAGCACCAATATATCCCCTTGGATTGTTATTTTTTTTTTTTTTACTTTTTAAAAATTTTTTTTGAAAAAAGAAGGACAGTGAGAGGGAAAGAGACAGAGAGAGAATCAATTTTTTTTTTTATTGAGATTTTCATGTGGCTTTCGTTGCTCTGACACTTATTTGTGTCCTTGGGTCCTGGGGTTTGAACTCGTGTACTTGCGCATGCCAGGCAAGCACCTTAACTGCCGCTCTAGTCTGCGCTTTGGATTATTAAGGTACTGGACTTTCTCTCAGTATTTTTAAATGTCAGGCTTCATATTAAAAATGGCAGAAAAATAATACAAGACTCAGAGGCAGCAGGCAATCCTGACCTTTTACTTAAGGTCAGCAGGGAAACATACACAATCTTTACAATGCCAATAGCAATGCACACAAATGTGGAAAAAAATGAAGAAAAATGACTGTCAGTACAGCAACCAGCTGAAAAGGAGTGAACACAGAATTCTATTTGCCATACATTAATCTGCAAAAATCTGGAAGAATATTGCTGAGAAGTGCACAACCAATGCCAAAGCTCTTTCTAAAATTTAGGGGGAAAGATATGAGTAATTTCCATCTGCGTGAAATGTACTGTAGTTATTATCCTAAGTCACAAGCTAAACAAGTGTGTTTGGAACCCCCTTTAAGATGTGTTGCCCATTGATTATTTAATTTTTCCTTGAAATTCACGTTCAACAATAGAAAATTCAGTTTTCTATGGGAATATTTTGAGGGTACGTCACTTGTTATTTTTTAATTGTGAGTTTTAGCAATAAGGCTTTATTCTAAATAATAAATCCTATGTAAGTAAAAAATACAAACATCAACCTTTTCTTGAGTTGAAATCTTTACACTGTCCTGTCAACAATAAAGAAAGTTTCTGTGCACTAGCAAGAATGTTAGGCAGCAGGAGAGAGAACTTGGAGAGATTTGAGTCAGCCTGTTAGAGATTGTGCTTTGCTGGTTTGATTTGGCTCACAGAGAATCAATTATCCATAAACTCTCACATATGTAAACACATATCCCTCCTATTTTATTCTTGCCTTAGTCCCTTAGATAAACTCATCTGCCACCTACTTTGGGCCATCTTAACTTGAGAAACTTTTAATACTTTTTCAGTTACAGCTTAAATTCTATGCACATTTACTAGGACAGCTCTTCATAAGCCTCCGAGCCTATATACAGATTTAGCTGTGTCCTGAATGTATATCCTCTACTTCAACAATTGACTCTGAAGAACTGACATTCTTTTTTTAGTATCTTCATGCCTTTACATCTGTTGTTCATTTGCTTCAAGGTTCTGTTCCTCCCTTGCTTGGTAGACTCATTCTCTGTATCAGCTTGCTTGTCACCTCTTACAATAAGCTGCTTCATGTAGTTAGTTCTCAGAGTTTGACACTTCCTTTCATTATTCCAATATAATTTGTTCACATCTTTAATACTGTTATTTTATACAAAATGGAGGCAGTGTGTCATAGTGCTTATGATCATGGCTACAAGTCCCAGAATGTGACCTTGGCCAAGTTTCTATGTGAGCTTACAAGCAATTTACAAGTGATTGAATATTTTTTCCTTCACTGTCATATGTAAACAACTTAGAAGTCACTCTCCTATTCTAACAAGGAAAACCTGAACAAACTGAAATCCATGACTTTTCTTGGACCCTACAGAGAACTGATGTTATAAGGCCAACTCCCATCTTGAACTCTGGAGAGACAGGCTTCACTGCAGTGAGAAGCCAGAGCTTCTTACCAGGAGCAGAAGTCTTGAAAGCCATAAACTGGTAAGAATACTTAAAAGGAGTCTTGAGTGAATTGGAGAGAATCAGTGTAGACTTGTGTGAGCATGAGAAAGAGGAACTCTGAGATTAAATAGATACAGCAGGTCTTCACATTTGTTGGTACTTTACCTACAGGAAATCAACTGGATTCTCACAGAGAGTAAACCCAGTGAGACTTCTTCATGGCTCTGACAGTTGGAGAAAAAGAAACATAATTATGAAATATTCTAGAGAGTTTTCAAAATAACAAAAGGAAAAGACTATGGTCTTATAGGATGAAGACTGAAGACTTACTAATAATTTATCTTACTAGAGGAAGGATATTCTTCTCACCCCAGCTTCTGCTAGCTTAAGGGAAAGCAAGGGGATTGTCAAGAGTTTGAAAGAAATAGATTGAGACATGGCAATCAGTTTAAAGGAAGGCAAAATAAAAAACACACATACACACACACACACAAGCACACACAAAAATCCTACATTAGTGAAGAAACACCTGTGAAAAATCAACCTGCAAATGTATATACCAAAAAAGCAATGAGATTTAGTCAGATTATAGGATGTTTTCCATCTACCACCCTTATCACACAGAATGGATTTGAGCATACCAGGGAATTACAGCTGCAAGAGCTACCAGTCATAGATACATTAAGGGGAACAGTACTTAAAGAAACCCAAAGTCAAGAAATGGGACAAAATCTAGAGCATTAGAGAAATTTGAAGCTTCTAGCATTTATCACTAAAGTAAACATTGCAAAAATATTAGCCATATTACCATAAATGATCATAAACCCTTAAAAGAAAGGCCTATTTCCTGGTCTGCTTTTTATCCAATACAACATATACAATCTTCAACCAAAAAATCACAATGCATGCTGAGAAGCAAGAATACCACAGTCTATAGATATACAACAATCATTAGAACCCGAATAGATGTGGTATAGAATTATCAGACAGATTTTTTAAATTTATTTTTTATTAGTGCATTTTAGTTTCATGTCATGATGTGATTATTTGTCACATATTTCTAGATGCACACAAATCAGCAATACAGTTTGTTCAACCCCCACACACACCGCACCCCTCTACCTCTCTCCTCCTGTCCCCTGATCCCTTGCCTTTCTTCTGGGTCCTATATTGTTCCTAAAAAACCCAAATTCAGTGACATAATTCTTATACCTATGAAGAGCATTATATATATAAATATATATATATAAATATATATATATTTATAAAAATATAGTATATACAGAGCTTGGAATGTACCTTGTTTTTATCTCAGTTCCAACATTTCCCCTTCTCCTCCCTTCCTATCATCCCATGTTAAAAAATATTTGACAACAGGATTAAACATTTACGTTTTTGTACAGGCATGCAGCATAGCTTGTTCAAATATCTTATGAAGTATCTTGCAACTGTATCTCATAAATATTAACATTTTGCATTTTTTTATATGGATTTAATACATAAATTTGTCTACTTTACTCCCAAGCCTGGGTTTAGCTCCAGCCTCCACAAATGAGAGAAATCATTTGGCCCTTGACTCTCTGGGTTTGGCTAACTTCACTCAGCATGATTTCTTCCATTGCCATCCATTTATTGCATCAATGGATGCGATATCATTGTTTCTAATATTTGAGTAGAGTTCTATGGTTATATATATATGTATATAGTTATATATATCAGAGATGTTGGATCAATTCATCCAGTGAGGGGGCATCAATAATTTAGCTGTTGTAAATTGAGTTGCTATTGATGCGGGGGTTTTGAGATGAGGCTGGATTCTCTGCTCCCCTGGCAAATGGAGAAATGGAGTCTGGGCTGACTACAGATTACAGCAGCCAAAATAGCCTGCTCCTAGTGTTTGCAGCAGTTCCCAGTCAAAATTGTGGGCTGGCTGAAGGCTTCTGCAGCCGAAATAGTGTTAGCAGCTCCCCAGCTAAAAGCTGGTATTACAGGTCTTGGTGTGGTGGAAATTCACCCCCGGAATTTGGCACCAATCTTCTTGGTTCTTGCCTCACGAATCTGAAGAATAAAGTCCATGGACAACCGCAATCCATGGACAGTCACAGAAGGAGGAGTAAAAAGAAGTAGGATTTATTTAAGGAAGGAGAACAGAGACTATGCAAGGCAGAAGGGTACAGGGAAGCAGAACACCGTCTAATGGAGGTTAGGCCAGGGGTTATATTGATTTGGGGTCTGAACATCATTACCATTTATGCAAAGCAGGCATTGAGAAATGCATCTACATTGTTGGTTGAAATCTATACAAAACAGGCATTGGAACTATGCACCAAAGTCATTGGTTAAAATCTATGCAAAATAGGTAGCAATTCTTTCCAAGTTCCCATCTGTGACAACCCCCACTTTTTAGTTTTTCCCCCACTGGGACAAAGGAATTGCTCCTACAAGTAAGCCGCATGGTCATTGCATATGAAGGCTCTGAGTATGCCCTGTCAATTGCTCTCTAGCAGCTAGCTCTTAGATATGGGGCTTTACCTTTTTGCATTTGAAGGCCTTGAGCATGCCCATTAATGGCTCTTTACAGTCTTCCTTCTAGGTGTGGTTGAATTGGACCCCTGATCGTGACTACCTAAACATTTTACTATCTCTCCTAAAACTATCTCACTGTGAACATGGATTTTGCTGTGTCGCTGTAATTTGCTGATTCTAACTCCTCTGGGAAAATACCCAGAAGAGGGAGAGCTTGATCATATGTTGGATCCAACACTAATTTTTTGAGGATTCTCCACACTGCTTTCCAGAGTGGCTGGACCAGTCTGCAATACCACCAACAGTGTGCTAGTGCTCCTATCTCTCCACAATCCCTCCAGCATTTGTTATTGTTTGTATTCTTCATCTTTGTAGTCTGACTGGAGTGAGGTGAGGTCTTAATGTAATTTTGATTTGCATTTCTCTGATTGCCAGTTATTTAGAACACTTTCTGATGTATACATTGGCTTGCTCAATGTCCTCTATTGAGAAGTTTCTATTTAGCTCTCTGGCCCATTTATTGATTGGATTGTTTGTGGTTTTTGTTATTGAGTTTTTTGAGTTCTTTGTAAATTTTGGATATTAGTCCCCTGTCAGAGGGATCACAGGCCATGATTCTCTCCCATTCTCTAGGTTGTCTCTTGACTGTTTTGACTATTTCCTTGGCTCAGACAGATCTTTTTAAATGACCATGATTAGTATACTAAGGACTCTAATGAAAAAGCAGGGGACATTTAAGAACAGATGGTTAATTTAAACAGAGATTGGAGCTCTAAGAAAGAATCAAAAGGAAATGCTACAAATCATAAATAACATAGCAAAAATGAAGGCTGCTTTTGATGAGCTTGCTTTGCGGTTGGACCCATTGCAGGAAAGAATGTGTGAGCTTGAAGGTGGGTCAGTAGACGTGTTCCAAAGGGAAGGAAAGGCAAAAGCAGAGCAGATTATCCCCAAATGGGACAATATCAAAAGGTAGTTGGAAAATAAGGAAAAGAAAGGGATAATGCAGCAGAGAAACATTTGACGAGATAAGGGTTCAGAACTTTCCAAAATTAATGACATCAAGTTGCGGATTCTGGTGTCATATACTTAGTAACACTTTTATTCAACAGTGAAAGATAAGTAGAATTTCTTAGACAAAAAAAGGGGAGATTATAAGCAGCACTTTCCTGCAGACAGAAAGAAAATGACATATTAGAAACATGAACTTATCGTAGAAAAAATTAAAGCACCTCATCAGGAAAACCACAAAGGTGAAAATAAAATCTTTAACTTTTTAATTGTAATTGCACTAGAATATAATTACTTAATTATTGTAGAATATATGTATTTATAAAATTACAATTATTTATATCAATACCCACAGTGTTATAGATTTTTCTAGTGTAAAGGTAAATCAAGTTATCACAGGAAAGCAAGAAACTGAAAATCCAGTTGTGTTCCAATGAAAGAAGATTTAAAGTCAGACAAAAAGTCATGCAAGAAAATTTTATTATAAGTGAAAGTAAAGTAAAAGCAGAGTAAGATTTCAAGCAGAAAGCATGCTCAAGAGAGAGTGGGCCATCTCTGAGCAGAGAACGACAAAGGAGATAATGCTCTCTCCAAATTTATCGCTGTTTTATGATTGATCTGAAAATCGGGGGTCTTCCTTCAGCAGCCTTCACCAATCAGGTGTTCAACTCCTCCTTCACGTTGGATGGTGTAGTTCTTGACCTTATTTGATCCTCTATGGAACTGTCATGGTGGCCATCCTATTTAGGGGGGCTTCATCTACAAGTCAATCTTATGTTCATGTGGGCATTGTGGTTAATAGTGGTCAAAAGTTACTTCAGTGTGCCTGGCCTGTGCCATTAAGGAATATCCCTTTCTGAGCTAGTAGGAGACACATGGCTCCAGTAGCTCTTAGGTTCATTTTAACTTTTATGGGGCCTGTGAAGAGATCTTCCCATAGATCCTTTGTTTTTGAAGCATTCTCCCTCCTCTCTTGTCTTCGTTTACGCTCAACACTTGTGTACTAATGTTTTCCATAGCTTATCTGCCTTGGCAGTAGCTAACAGCAAACTTCAAGACTAAACCTGTGGCCTTGTCAAGCATTTCACTGCTCATTGCTAGCTCTACCTAATAAAATGAATGTTTGGAAAAATGTCACCAAGATGAAAGGGAGGAATTGGAAACACTCTGTGTAGTATATCTGCATTGCAACAGGAATTGGTGTAGAGTTATTTGAGGTTGAACTTAGATTAGTTTACATTTTATACTGTAAATTCTAGGTTGAAGCTAATTTTTTAAGAAGTACAATTAATACACCAAGTAAGCATATAAATAAAATCACAAAAGTAGTCAATTAAAACAGAAGCCAGAACGATACAAAGAAAAAGTACAGAAAATTATAAAAAGCTTACAGTCATGCTGGCTATCAATCTGACCACATATATAACCTATTTATATGTAAAGCTTTATCATACCAATTAAAGGTAGAAATTTTCAGAATGGATTAAGAAAAGCTATTTATCGTGTACGAGGAACCCATTTTTAAATACAAAGGTACACATACATTCAAAGTAAACAGAAAAATACAAAAAAATAATACTAATAAAAGAAAATCCAAGTAGTGATATTAATTTCAGGCAAAGAAGACATCAAAAAAGGGAAATTATCAGCAATAAAGGGGAGCTTTATATACTGACAAAAAGAATTAGTTTTTCAAAAGATATAATCCTAAATGTGCATTCCTCAAATGAGAACATTAAAATACATAAGATAAAAATTGAAAGACTGTAAGAGAAGTAAACCAGTTGAACCACTATTACAGTTGTTGACTTCAATGCCCACAATTGCAATTGAAAGTTCCAGCAAATGGGAAATCAGAATAGAGTTGAACTGAACAGCATTATCAGTGTGTACAGTGCTTACAGTGAAGTCTATGGCATCACATGTATGTATTGGAAAAGAAGAAAGATCTAAAATCAATTATCCAATTTTTCCCTTTGGAAACTAGAGAAAGAAGACCAATTTAAGTCTAAAGTAACTCAAAGAAAAATAATAAAAGTTATAACAGAAATCAATGTAATTAAAGTGAATCAGGAAATCAATGGAGAAAATAAATAAAACCAAGGCTGGTTCTTTAGAAAGATCAATAACATCTAGTGAGGCAAAAATAAATAAATAAATAAATAAATAAATAAATAAAAAGAAACAGAGAAGACACAAATGACCAATATCTGAAGTTAAGGAGGGTTCATAACTGCTAATCCCATGGATATTTAAAATATAACAAATCTTTGACCACATCTGAAGTTAAGGAGGGTTCATAACTGCTAATCCCATGGATATTTAAAATATAACAAATCTTCGACCACAAATTTGATAACAAATGAAATGCACCAATTCCTTTAAAGAAACTCCCAAAACTCACAAAAGGAATAATAAATAATTTTAAAAATTTATTTATTTCTATATGTGTGCACATAAAATATACATAATATAATGTAATGCAATGTGACATAACGTAACATAATAGTGTCATAATTAGTAACTTTCAAAAAAAGAAAGCACCAAGCATGACATTGTAATACACACCTCTTCTAGCCACTCAGCAGACTGAGGCAGAAAGATCTCAAGTTCAAGGCCCGCTTGGACAACTTAATGAACTTTGTGAAACCTGTGTCAAAATAAAATTAAAGGAGATAAAGATACAGTTAATACTTGCTGAACACGCACGACGCCTTGGGTTCAATCCCCTGTACTGCAAGTAAACGAACATAAAGAGACACAAAGCCCAGATAGGTTGACTAATAAATACTACTAAATGTTTAAGGAAACAATACTAGCACTTCTCCAACGTCTTTCCCAGAAATAGAAGCAGAAGGAGCACATCCTAACACATTCCATCAGGACAATGTTGATGTAATATGAAAACTACCAAAGACATTATAAGAAAAGAAAATTACAAACTGATACCTCTCATTAGAGTAGATGTAAAAGTGTCAGAAAATGGAATCCAACAATGTATGGGAAGATGACGGTGGCATGATAAATAGCAAGTGTTCAATGCTGGTTCAGTTGTTGAAAATCCACCATATCCAAAGGCTGAAGAAGAATCATGTGATTATATTAATTACTGCAGCAAAAGATTTTGACAGAATCTAATATCCTTTGATGATAAAAACTCTTAGAAAACTAGGAATAGAAGGGTCTTCATCAATTTGGTAAAAGGGCACATACCAAAAATGGGTCATCAGTTTAAATATAAAATGCAAGTACATTAAAATTTTAGAAAACAACATATGAGAAAATCTGTGTGACCTTGAGCCTTATATAAATTTTAGATATATTTAATATCTTCTCTTATAAAAGAAAAAAATTGGAAATTGGGCTTTATTAAATTAAAAATTTCTTTTGCAAATAAATATTATTAAGAGAAAAGCAAGTAACATACAGAGTGATAGCCTTTGTCAGAGTCATATCTGATAAAGGATTAGTGTACCAAAATACACAAAGAACTTCAAATTCAACAACTAGAAAAATAAACAATTTTAAAATAAGGAAAATATCTGAAAGGATTATACACAGATAAAAAATAAACATATGAGAAGATGCTCAACAATATATGTCATCAGAAAGTTGCAAATCGAAATGACAATGTTATCCCACTACGTATCTATTAGAATGGCTTAAATCCCAAACTCTGACATTGCCAATTACTAATGAAAATACCTAATTTACTGTTGGTAGAAGACAAATCATATATCTGCTTTGAAAGATAGTTTATCAGTTTCTTGCAAAGCTAAATGTAACTATACCATATGATCTACCAGTGTTGAACTAAGGTAGCTATATAACTCATTTAAAAACTCATATCTGCTAAAAAAAAAAGAGCTTGAAAATGTTTATTGCTCCTTTATTCATATTCTTCCAAACTGGAAGGAGTCAATATGCCCTGCAATGTGTTAGTAGTTCAACTGTGTTCTACACATACAATGAGAAATAAAAAAAAAAATGAGATATAAAGGTACACATACATAAATACAAAGACAAGGATAAATCTTAAGTATACCTTATTTGGTGGAAGTAGCATATCTGAAAGCCCTATGTATAGTATGGTGCCAAACATATGACATTTAGGAAAAGTCAAAAATGTCTGTAGTAAAATTCTTTTGAGAGACAGACAGTAAGCAAATAAGTGGTTCTCAGAAGGTTAGGTTTGTGAAGTGAAGAGTGAATACCTGAAGCATAGAAGTTTTTTTTTTTTTTGGGCTATAAAAATATTCCATTCAATACTGTAATGATGGTTGACACAGAAATGAAATACAGGAATGCATAAGCATTTGTTAAAATGCATAGAAATTTAGAGTTCATGGAGTAAACCTTAATGTAGGAAAAATTAAATTTTAAAAATCATTTGTGAATCCAAAGGATACAGGGATACAATGCAGAATGTGACAGAAAAATGTGCAACTACCATTTTGAAAATGAGGAAAAGTGAGATCTAAACAATTTCAGAAATGAGTGCATTGTTTAAGATCCAAAGACATAAATAATTGAATTGAAGAGCTTTAATCTGGTTGGTAAAGCCACTTTTCAGAGGGATACAGGTTGGGAATTCTAAAACTGCATACATATATGCAGGTGAGGAAAAGGATGAAGATGGGGGAAACCAGGTCTCCAATTTTTGGAGAAGGTGATTACAAATGAATAAACGGAAAGCCTAGAATGATCCATGTGGTAATGGATTAAGAGTTGGAAATGCCAATATAAACTCATGGTTAGTTTAATACAGATACCTGTGTTTCCATATGGAATAAGTGGTAGATATGCATATATAGAAGTACACCTGTTTCCTCACGCTTTCTTGATCTGCTAGCTGACAGCCAAGAAGCAGTAACATACCTGGACCACTGAAGACACACAGTGTTCCACTTGGTCCTAATACAGTTCTCCAAAAGCAGAATTAGGGCTCCTGGAACAGATGACTGATCTTGGGACTAAGACTGGGAGTATACAACATGAGTTTGCAATATCTCACAGCACATTAAACTAAATAATTGTTCAATATTTGGGGTATGTTAAAAGAAAACAATAGAGTTCCAAATGCCCAAAGCTTAAATAATTTGAGCAACAAAATAATTATCATTGGATTATAACTTAAACTATAATATAAATATTCCTAAAGACATAAATCAATAATTGAATGAATGAATAAGTAGTGAAAAATAGACAAATGTCACATGCAGTATTATTCTAAATAATATATAGAGAAACTCCTCTGAGCATAATTCCTCCTTACATTTTGATTGTGTATAGTGATGTTCTTCAAAACAGTATGATAGGAAATCATGAAAAAATAACTTTATGGTAGAAAACCTGAAAAGCACTTTCTTGGCAGTTGATCAAGTTTACCATGAACAATAAGTTATTTTGATATTACCTATCTTTGATATATTGTGATGAAATAGCACTTCACCTCTGTGTTCCTCTCATCAAACCTTAATAAAATCATTTCAAAAACAATAAATAAATAAAAAATTACAGCACAAAATAAAATTCCTGACCAGGGTTCCTGAAAGTGTCAAGGATGTCAAAAATAAAGAATGTCTGAGAAACTCTGAAAGCCATGAAGAGCCTAAGGAAACAAGATTACTAAATTTATTGTGATTCCCTAGACAGAATTTTAGGATCAAAAAAGAATTTTAGGTAAAAACTAAGAAAATCTTAGTCAAATATGGATTTTAGTTAAAGATAATGTGTAAGAATTGGTTTGTTAGTTCTAACAAGTGTTCCATAATGGAATGGTTAATTTAATGTGTTAACTTGTTAGGGATATAGGACTCCTGGATATTCAGTTGAACATTCTGGGTTTGTCTGTGAGAATATTTTTGGATAAGATTAACATTTAAAATAATGAACTGAATAAAACAGATTTCTCTTCCCAATGTGGATAAACCTTATCTGATTCACTGGAAACTTGGGTGGAACAAGAGAAAAGGTAAAGGAGAATTCATAGTTTCTGCCTGTTTTCAAAGTGGAATATCAATCTTGCTCTGAGCTGGGACTGAATGTATGCAATGTAGGTTTTCTGGTTTGGAAGCCTTTAGGCTTGCACCGGAAGTTACACCATTAGTTTTACTGATGCTCAGGCCTTCAGAGTTAGACTAGAACCACACCATTTCCTCTCTTGAGTCACCAGCTTCCAGCCTGCCAATAATGGGTCGTCTCAGTTTCCATACATGGACCCAATTCTTTAGCATAATAATCTGTATAGTTAGGATTCTTCAGGAGTTCACCAAAGAGACTGAACAGTTTCTTTCCCATCCCGCTCCATATCTGTTCTGTTCCTCTGCAGAAACCTAACTAATACACATAAATACACATACCAATACATTTACAGGAATATGAGGGAATTCCCTCTTTGCTAACTTTGCCATTTTTTTCTATAAATCTAAAACTATTCAGAATAAGAACTTAATTTTTTCATAAGAGCTTTGTAGTTTTCTTCATACCTACAACTATGCATGACATTCAATTTCAGTTTATGAAATTTGGTTTAAATTCATGGAATTTCAGTTCATGGAATTTGATATCAGCCCCCTACATCATTTTCCCTCCCATCCTCCCTCTCCTCTCCCATTCTCCTTCCTCTGCTCTACTAGACTCCCTTTTACTTGTCTATTAATTTATATTTGATTGGTCCTCTCTATACATAAAGGTGAAGTTCCCCATCAAATATTTATATACGCAAGTAACATGATTTTTTAAGTATTCCTTCTGCACCTTCTCCCCTTACCCATCCCTCCACTCCACCTCTTGATCTCTTTTTTCTGCATTACTAATCTTCCCTTTATCTTTATGCTAACCTGTCCTTTACTCCCCCTTCCCTTTATTTTGCTCTAGCTTCTGCATATGAGAAAAAAATTGACTTTTGAGTTTCTGAGTTTGGCTTATTTCACTTAGTATGATATTCTTTATTTTCATTTACTAGCAAATATGAACTTTATTTTTTTTAATTTTAAAAATTTAAAAATAGAATGTATTAATGCTTGTTCTAATTCTTCACAGGACTGTGGCACCGCTTGAATGAAGCTAATATGTATAAAAGTTACTAGAATGATGCTGGGCATAAAAATTGTCAGTCATGCCACCTATTATTAATCTACCATGAATGTTTATTCTATTAAATTTTCCCTATATTGCAATCATCTTATCTCTTTTTGAGTCTTACTATTTATTTTGTTATCTCTTGGGATTGGTATTGTTTCTGAATATGACAGGTTTTGGAAATTGAAGAAAAAATTGCCAAGGTGAGTATTTGTGGAGGATGCACTCTATGCTGTATGCTACTCCCTGTATCACAAAAAAGGCAAAGAAACAAGCATTTTTTAAGGAACCTACAACTTAACTGCAAAGCATTTTTTAATGTTTCTATCCTTTATCTTGCTGTTATCTCTCTTTGAACTTTAAACTTTCTCTTCCTCCCAATGCAGCTAGTATCATAAATATATGTGAGTTAACCAGATAATAAACAGAAAGATACAGAAGTGAAAATGTGGTATTCTTCATGTAAATAACGCTTCCCATGACATGGACAAACCCCTCCCAGGTAGAAATGTTTAAGAACCAAGTGATCTAAAGTCACAAAGTTTTTGATGTGAATTCCAGCCCTTGCAAGCTGTATGCTTTGGGCAAATTTCTTAAACTCTGTTGCAGCTAATCTCATTTATAGATAAATGTGTAGTTGCTGTGAAGAATAGTTTAAGAGTATTAAGGAACTAAAGTGAAAATGTGAGCAGAGTAAACAACCCCTGAGGTTTAGGCAATAATATTCACAGGAAAAGTTTCTTCATATATATTAATCTTTAAAACAATTTTGTTAGTTCAGCACATTCTTGCATGTTGAAGGGATTCATTGCTATACATTCATATATGCATACATAATTATAATGTAACTTGAGCCTGATCCTTATGCAGTCTCTCCCACCTTCACCCACTCCCAGCACTTTCCTCCAGTGTAATTCTCCCCTATTACATATATAAATGCCCATATTAGTTTTATATTAGTTTTTGAATTTTCAAGATTTAAATGCATACTTGAGTATTATTTGGCTTCTGAGGGGAGTCAAGCTGTACCATACAGAATTAATAACCCCCTTTTCCCTCCCTCTTCACCCTCCCTGTCTCCTCTCCCCACCCTCTTCCCCCACGCAGCTATAGTTCCCCCAGATTATACATTACTTCAAATTTGGTATGTTTAGTAAATAAATGTGTCTAACTTACACCCTTTCCTTGGTTTACTCTATCTTATGCTAAGGGGAGAAAACATTTGACACTTAAGTCTCTGGGTTTGGCTTGTTTCACTCCACATGATTTTTTTTCATTTCCATCCATTTGCCTGCAAAAGCCATGCTATCATTCTTACTAATAGCTGAGTAGAACTCCATTATATACATATGCCACAGTGTTCGGATCCATTCATTCAGTGAGGGCCATCTGGATTGATTCCATAATTTAGCTATTGTAAATTGAGCTGCTATAAACTTTGATGTAGCTGTGTCTTTCTAATATGCTGATTCTAGCTCTTCTGGGAAAACACCCAGGTGTGGGATAGCTCGGTTGCACAGTGGTTCCATCCCTAAGTTTTTGGGAAGTCTCCACACTGCTTCCCCGAGTGGCTGTACCAGTCTGCAGTCCCAACAACTGTGTGTTAGTGTTCCTTTCTCCCTACAATCATCCCAGCATCTGTTATTGTTTGTATTCTCCATGTTTGCTATGAAGAATATATTAATCTTAATCCTTGAGTGTTGAAGAAAAAGTTTATCACTGAATAGGATGTTATTGAGAAGATTATATACTACCTGATTCTGATACTATATTCAATAAATATCACTAAATTGCTTTCTCATTACAGGGGATTTTCAGTGTTTTTTCTCCACTATCCTCCTATCTCACATAAAATCCAAGTTTAATTCTGTTCCTAAAACAAGTATTATGTACCTTTTGAAACATTTATTTTTTTTGAGAGAAAGAAATAATTTTTATTTAGTTTTTCATGTGGCCCTCATTGCTCTGAGACTTCTTTGTGTATGTGGTGCTGGGGTTTGAACTCGTGTACTCGCACATGCTGGGCAAGCGCCGTAACTGCTGAGCCAACTCTCCAGCCTCTTATTCAACTATCTTACGCAGAATCTTACAAAACACTTTTTTAAAAACTGCAGTTGATGTCTGAGATTTAAAAAAAAATCTGAAAATACCAGTATGCTTGTTTATGTACTTTCAGTAATAATTTCATTTCTTATATATGCATTATTCATTAAGTTTCTTTATCCCATCTTCAGTGTCCCATTTTTCTTGTGACACTTATTTCCTTTTTATCTATCTATAGACGTATACATACTGCACTGTCATTTTTCATTGCCAAATTTAGTTATGAAGTATATTTCCTATCTAGTTAGGTTTTCTTGTGCAAAGTACTTCTTTTATATTTTTGTCTTTATAAACTGTGTATTCGCTTCTCTCACAGGTTTAATGATGTTCTTTGGCACATAAGTAATTTTCTATCTCTTTGGCCTCATACCTGATAACATACAACTTTTAAATGAATTCTATTTTTGCTGAACCTCTTGCTCAACATTTTTTTCTGTCTTTTTGTAACCATCATTTTTTAAGTGTCCAATAAAAATCTTAATTTCTACTCTGTACTATCCTTTCTTCCTACTTATTATATTGTTAAGTAAACATTTGTCAAACACTTATTCCATGATGGTCAGGACCCTTTTGAAAAGAAACAGAAAATGCAACTTTATTTATAAAATTCTGATATTCACCTGGGAGTATTGACAATATATTCCCACGTTCTCAAAGAAGCAACTCTGTTTTATTGCTTGAGTCAGATTCAAGAAAATTTCAGTTCCCAGTAGTTCTATTTCTCCATTTGAAGATGATCATCTATCAGATGCAAAGTAATAAATTGAAATCTGTCAAGCCCTTAGATTTTTTGCATGAAGTTGAAATACGAGTGGAAATGATTATTTGCATTGATGCAGGGAGTGAAAATTAAAGTGCTGAGACTTTGTTTCATCACGTGTCATTAAATAGCAGTTCTGTAGAGTCTTTGCTGGGTATTTTCCAGGTAGCTCAGGTATAAGTACAAATCTTACAAAAAAAAAAAAAATTCCTCCAGCTCCCTTCTAAGTGGAAGGGAGAGCAGAAAGGCAGGAAAGGCACTTATCATGTTGAAAGGCCCAATTTAGCACTTAAGGTTGCTAATGGGGGCTGCAAGATGAGTCACAATTTATAAGCATTCCTGGCAGAGGGTTGAAGGTTTTACAGCTTGGAGAACTGGGGGGCACAGGGCTGTGTCTTAATCTAAGTGGAAATAGCAAAGACTTAACATCATTCCTCTTTTCTTGTCAAAAAGTAGTTTTACTTTTATCCCTGTGGAGTGTGAAGTGTGTGCGTGTTAGCCTCAACTTGGTGCTATAAAAAAATTCCAAAAGCCTTCTGAATATCCTTAGGGTGGGTGCCTGCCCTGTGGGAGCCAGGGCTGGTCTGATTGTGTCACGGAGTTGAACCTTCTTGACATGGTCTCACATGGCTACCCAGACACCTAGAAAAATAAACCGAGTGAAAAAACTCAGAAAGGGTTGGAATTCTAAAATGAGTTATTTCCTTCTTTTCTCTTTTCTTTTTTGCAACTTAAAAAAAAAGATTTAAATAATATCTTTTATTATGACAGAATATAAGCAAATAGCTACTATTAATTGCCTTCTGTGGCTTAAGGGCATTTTAACATTTCACATGCATTATTGCATTTATTCTAGAAAAAAATATTATAACATTCATATTAATGCAAGACTTTCCGAGAACTTGCAATGTACATATTTGAGATCAGTCAGTTGGTGTGCAGTGGTGACTTGATTTGAACACAGATTTCTGACTCTACAGTTTGTGTCCTTCACCAGCTCTTTATTAGAATTTAAATTCAGAACATCTTGCTCTGCTAAAGAAGTGCCCAACCCTTAAACTTCATCACCTTAAGCACAATGGTTTTTTTTTAAATTCATTTTGCAAGACAAAATGTGCTCTACAAAGGTATAATGGGAAGGATCTCTCTTCTTCCTCATTGTCTTTTCCTGTCCGAAACATTTGCACAATTGAAACTATTAACATGGCCTCTGTGTCACGCAGTGAAGAATGGAGAATATCAAGCACAGGCATTTTTTGGTGCTTCAAAGACTGTGTCAGTGTCCTATCAAATACATTGCTCTGGGGACTCTGATTCTGCATGAATGATACTTGAGATGGATAATTTCATGTTTGTTTCCTTTCCTGGCTCTGACAATATTCCACTCCACTCTGAGGTAAACTGGGAAGACCTTAGGATGAAATAATAATAATCGTAATATGTAGTTATTGTTTTAAAGAAACCGAAGTCAACTTCATCTATTTCATCTTTATAAACCCAATCTGCTTAAGAATCAGTGAAATACCTCTAAAATTGTAACTATAAATAAAATTCTAAACCAAGCATCATTTGAGATCTTGCCCCAGCTTTTGAATCTTACTTCTCATCCCTCTCTTGACCAGTTCAGCTCCTATCTTACTGAAATACCTATCTCCTTGTCTCTTCATGTCTTTCTGAGAGAATCCTACCCAGCTTTCTGTCAGCAATTACAGTCTTCACTAACAGAGGTTGAAGCCTCTCTCCAGCAGGCAAAGGAGAATTGGATGGTGAAAACAAATAGAAAACATTGTAGAGAGGAGGCAAGAACGAACGTGGCTGAATGGCGACCAGCTATTCAAGAAAAACAGGACAGTGCTTGGTGAGAAAATAAATAATATAGGGTTGACTTGAAAGCGAGGAACCAGTAGAAGACCCAAGAAAAGCAACTAGCTGCAAGGGTGTTAGAGCATGGTCAATGAGACTTTGGGATTTGGGGTCAGGCAGCCTGGGCTCAATGTCAAAACTGCACTTTCTGACTTGAATCCCTGGATATGCTGTTATACTTCCTTAAGCTTGATTTTCTCATTGATAAAATTTGGATTGTTACCACATATGCATATGTGATTGCATAACAACACAACTCCTCAATAAAATTTTAAAAAATTAGCATTGTAACATATTGTGAGCATTAAGTTAATCATCATAAAATTGTCACTGGACAGGGGTTTGAGAGGTTCTTCGAAGGTGGGAGTAGGACCTCAACTTGACCTAGATGAGTTCTTGACCTAGCTGGCAGAAATGACTTTCAGGACACGTTGAAAACAAGGCACAAGCCAAAATTTATTAAACGAGATCAAAGACATGCACACCCCAAAGACAGGGTGTAGGCACCGCTTACCTCTCAGAGAAGAGAAGTGAAGGTTGAGTTCTGACTGTGTATAGGATTCTCCTGGGAGTAAGTGTACAGATCCTCAGGCAAGCTTTGGTGAAAATCAAATCCTACGTCAATCATTTGATATTTGGGTTCAGCCATTTCTTTTGATTAGACAGTCTAGCCATAAATCAGTTGTGGGAATATTGTGCAAATATTTCAATCTGGTAATATTTAAATTATACTTTTCTTCCAGTTGATCAAGTATAAGCATATGCTAGAGGTTTTGTTCATCTAACTAAAGAGACAAGCATAGCCGGTCACACTCATAGATTCAGATCTCAATGTAGAAAGGGTCTGTGTTAGTTCTAAAATCACCTTACAGAAACAACTGAGAGGAGGGAAAGTTGATTTTGACTCATGGTTTCAGAGGTTCAGTCCACGATTGGCTGACTCCATTTTGGGGGTTTCACGGCAAGGCAGAACATCAAGGCAAAAGTGTGCGGTAGAGGAAAGCCGTTCTGCTCATGGCAGCAGAGAGAAGCAGGAGGGAACGCAGGCAGATGAACCCTGCCAGGTCATGTCCCCAGTGATCTGCCTCCCCCATCTGCCTGCAGTTACCACCCACTTAGTCCATTCAAACTGGGATGGACTGGTGAGGTCATAGCTCTCACAATCCAATCATTTCACCTCTGAATATATAGGCATTAATGTAAGAACTTTGCGGGGGCACCTCATATGTAAACTATAACATGGTCTCCTTTTCTGTCTTCCCAAGAGTCCCCCTACCTCAAAACAATAAACACAGTGAGAAACACTAAATAGCACTAGCTGTCAGGAGTTAATGACGAATCCCTGTGAGAACAGATGGTTTGGCACAGAGCAGGACACAGTAGACATTGAGTAAATGGCTTAACGAAGGAATCATACGTTCTGCATAGTGGTTTAAAACTAGAAAACAGGGGCTGGAGTGGTGACTCAGTGGTTGCGGCACATGACTGGCATGCACAGGGATGTGGGTTCAAACCCCAGCACCATGTACACAACTAAGTGTTGGAGTAATGAAGGCCACATGAAAAACTAAATAAAATTGATTTTTTTTCTCTCTCTCTTTCTCTTTCTCTCACTGTCCCTTTCTCTTTTTAGAAAGAAAAATAGAAAACAGAAGTGTTATGTTCTTATTGTTTGTGTTTCCAAAATTCATGTGTTGATGCCCTAACCCTGGTGTGCTGGTATTTGAAGTTGGGGCTCTTGAAACACAATTAGGTTTAGATGAGTTCATGGAGTAGGGATACTATGATTGGATTAGTGTATTTGTAAGAGAGATCAGAACACTTTATCTCTCTCCCCTCCCCTGTGGGGACTCAAAGAAAAAGCCTCCTCTGAACCACAAAGAGAACCCTTACTTAGAACCAAGTATTTGGGATCTTGATCTTGGAATTCCCAGCCTCCAGAAATGTGAGAGAGATGTCTGCTGTTTAAGCCATTTAGTCTATAGTTTTTTATTACAGCAGCCAAACTACCTTATATGAAAAAAAAAACATAAATCACTTGCATGTGAAGGATATGTTTAAGCATACTATATTTCTTTCCACATTTTATAGATAGAAATGGATGGTTCCTATCCATTGATTGTTAGTAGAAGATTTTGATGCCTGTACCTTCTTTGGGGTCCTTCCCTCAGTTCCTAGGAATGTTTTGGTTTCAGAGTGAACTTATTTCAAACTTAAGGGATTTCAATGTGAACAACTATATTTCTTTAATTCATGGTACTATTTATGATACCTTCTAAATGACTGTGATCTATGAAAATGGATATTTTAAACTAATGCCTAACTTTAAAACTGTCTCGTTATATACTGGACACATTTTCAGTGAGAAGTATTATATTTGGAGCTCAATTGCTGATATCAGGGAGCAACTCCATGTTTAAATAATATTTGCTTTTACCTAGGTTATTTCTCCCAATCAGTGCTGCCCTCTAGGGGAGATAAGGAGTTTTAGTTCTTTGTCTCACTCACAAAAATGGTGAACACTAGATTACATTTAAAGTATTACATTGATCCATCCAATAACTCTAGCATTTTACTGTAGGGTATTCACATATAATTTCAAGTACGAATTACTGCTGTCTAATTATGACTCTAATTATCTTTTTATACACTGGGTCAGTTCATTAAAACTGTGCTATTCAGAGACTACTCTTTTATCTTCTTCAGTACTTCCATCGTCACAACCTTTTTTGCCAAATGTTCATCGTTACATACTAAATTGAGGTTTGCCTACAGTTTTCAGCTGGCTCTTTCGTACATTTGGACATGTCTTCAGCCTAAATAGCACTAGCTATTTAGCATTTGCTGCACTTTGAGAAATCTTTAAAGACTTTAAGAAAATAATTGAAGCTATTACTAGCAATACTAAAGTGCATTTCAACACTATTGAAAAATGTAAATCTTTACTCCAAGGCTTAAAAGCTTTTTCATTCTTCCTTACAAGAAAACTACATGGTTGAGGTTGTTCATCTATCCGAAAGTAATCTTGAAAGCAAGAAATATCACAGTGAGTATCATAGTGAGAAGATTTGTTTGCTCTCCACATATGCACAAAAAGAAGGGACATGAAGAAGAAGGGGCAAAAAAAAATAATTTTGAAAACAGAATTTCTAAATTAAATATTATTGTTTGTATGGGGTTGAATTGTCTTCTCTACATGGATATGCCCACATCCTAACCCCTAGAACCTGTGAATGTTACCTTAAATGTATAAAAGGGTTTTTACAGATGTAATCAGGCTAAGGACCCTGAGAAGATTCCATCATTGACTACTCCACTGACTACATCGTCGACTTGGTCCTAAATCCAATAACAAGTATCCTTACAAAAGAGGAGACAGACTCACCACAGGAGAAGGACACAGGGAAAAGGCAGAGGAAGAAAACGAAATATGTTGTTGAAAATGCCAAAGGACCTCAACATGTCAGGAACTGAAAGAGGAAGGGTCTCTTCTAGAGCCTTTGAAGAAAACTCAGCCCTGGTGACACTTTGACTTCAACTTCCAGCCTCCTGAGCTGTGAAAGAATGATTTCCTGTTATTTTAAACCACTGAGGAGAATTGGTTCTGACACTACAGGGTGCAAAGTCTCTGATTAAATGAAAAGTATTCAAAACATTCTTATTGGCCATATTTATCTCTTGGGGGTTGCATTTTCAAATCTTTGTAAGCATATAAAACTATGATTTTTAATATTTGAATGTTGTTTGGAAAATCTTTGAGGAATAAAAGATTAATTTTAGATTTTTTTATATTTTATCATCCATATCTATTATCTATTTTGGGTATAGAACTAAATGATAAATTACTTCATTAAATTACCTTAAAAGTTGCTTTGGAATATATTAATTTTATTTCATTTGTATAGAACTCTTTACCTATAAAAGATCATTTACAGAAGCCTAGGCAAAATTTGGCTATTATATTGATATTGAAGTTGAGGCTTCTTTTCATTTATTTATTAATTAACAAACATTTTATTGAGTACCTACTATATACCATCCTATGGGTAGAGATACAACAGAGATTACATAAATAGATATTCACTTCCCTGTGAATCTGACATGCTATTGCAGATAGAGAAGAGGCACTTTCAGTAAACATAATAACAAATTACATATTATGTTAAAGAATTTTAAGCACAAAATGTGCAGCATTGGAAAGGCTGAAAATTCAGATAGGATGATCGAATCTCTTCAAACCACTGGAGGAGGGCTGGAGCGGTGGCTCAGCAGTTACGGTGCTTGCCTGGCATGCGCAAGTACATGTTTGAACCCCCATACCCACGTACACCACAAATTGTTGGAGCAATGAAAGCCACGTGAAAAAAACTAAATAAATTTGATTCTATCTCTCTCTCACTGTACCTCTCTCTTAAAAAAAAAAAAAAAACAGCACGCGAGGAAGAAGTATTGGGGAATTGTTCTCCAGATGTGATGAAAAAATCTATTAAACCCGTACCGATCACTCAGGAAACAGCAAGTAGGCCACAAGAACAATCAGGAGGTTGGCAGCAGATGAAACCAAAGAGATAGTAATTTCCAGATAGGTAGGTCTTTAACATTTAGGGACTTTAACTTTTTTTCACCAGTGAAGTACAAAATATTGGAGGAGTCAAACAAACATAAGATCTGATTTATGATTTTAAAGGAACTTTTTCTCTGCTATGTAGAAATACATGGCAAATATGAAAAGATAGTCAGGAAAACAGAGGGCTATTGACATTATCTTGGTGAATGTTATTGGAATTAGGATGGAGCAGCAGATGTGGTAAGAAATGGAAGAGCCAAACACAGCTGACAGGGGGATTAGATTTAAGGAGCATATTGTAAACTTCAAAAACTGCATATTTTCTGGATGTCTCAAAACTCCAATAATAAGGCTGTAAGCACCCTGCTCAAGTGTGATAAGGCTGGTCCCTGACACAAGTTTCCCTTCTTATCCATCATTTGATTGTGCCCTAGTGACATTTGGACGCAACGCTGAAGCCCAATAAATGTACTAGATCACAGGTCCCCACTTCCTTTCTTGGTTCTCCAAATGCTTGGTTGAGCCTGCTGTCTGGGAACTCTTCCCTATGTGTTTTTTCATTCCTCCCATCCCTAGGACTTGCATACATAATATTATAAATAACATATATGCTAATTTAAAAACAATAAATAGTAAATAGTATTTTCATATGCCTTGCTAACTACAATTTGTGGGGCTATTGTGGAATGATCCATAAAGACAACACAAGGGAAACTTACTCTCCAACTCACAAGATGAGGAGAAAAAAGAGGAACTAAAAATGACTCCAGGGTTTTCTTGATTCATCTAACTAGAAAGATGAAATTGTCATTAACTGGGATCAAGAAGATAACAGATAAAGTAGGTTTGGAGGGGTACAATAATTGATATGCTAACTTTCATTTACATGTTTTATATCCAGAATGTAGAGATCTACTGAACTGAAATTGACAAAAGAGGTCCATGCTAGAGATATAGATTTGGGAGTCATTAGCATTTAAAACCACGCAACTGAATAAGATCACCAATGAAATAATATAGAGTATAAGGTGTCCAAAACTGAGTACTAAGTCACTCCAAAGTTTGATCACAGTATTATAATTACAATTGGTTTCAGGAAGCCAATTTAAAAAATAAGATTGTTAAGATGGAAGGTAGATCAATGTGATTGATGACATCAAGGATTATGATAGTCATTAATTGAGTATTGACTTTGACAAAGCAAAATGATGGCTGATGATAAGGATAAGTTTGGCGAAGTAGTGGGGGTGAAATTAATATTGGCATACCCTTACTAGACAATGGACGGAGAGAAACTGGAAAGCAAAAACACCAACAACTCTTTCAAGGAATTTATTTCTAAAAGGGAGCAGAAAAATGGACTCATGATTGAAGGAGTGCTTATGTCAAATTAATTTTTAAGATCAGCAAATTAGCAGGATGATTTCTCGTAGGAGAAATCCAACAAAGAGAGAATGTAACAACGTAGAACTGAAGTAAGGAGGTTGTAATTCTATCCAAGAGTAGATTAGAAGGAATGAACTTTACAGCATTAAAATCAATGGGCAGCATTAAGCAGAACCATAATCACTTCAACTCCAGCAACAGCAGGGAGGCAACTCTCTGAGCTCAGAGGACAGCAGGAACCAAGATGTAATGCTGGAAATTTTCTTCTGATTGTTTTGACTTTCTCATTGAAAAAGAAAATAATATTATCATTTGAGGATGAAAATGGGTCAGGGATTACTGGAGGATAAGCAGAAAACAAGATGTAAAATCCATCAGGAAGTGTGAGACAGCAAATTAAAGAAGGTGTGTGGTTATTGTGCAGAGTCAGAAGTACATATGAGGCACCTGACCGTGAATTTGAAATGAGACCAGCAGTGTGCTTCTTCAGCCACATTCAGCTGTAGGAGGGAGCAGGTAGCAGGTAAGTGAAGAATCCTGCTGCAGGATCTCTCCTCGCATGCCACGTCCTGTCCGTGAGTGTCGTGCAATCCATCTAGGTTCCTCCGTGCTGTTTTATTTTCAACAACTTTGATACTACTGCTCACGAATTTCTTAGATCATCCCCAAGTCTGGGTCTGTTAAGCATTTGCTCAGGATGAGACTGAAGCTATTTATTTTCGTCAAGAAAATCATAGAAGTCACGCTTTGCCCTACTACATTCATCACATCAGAGGTATATATGTTGATTTTGATCTCTTGCTTCAGATGGTATCTGCCAGGTTTCTTCACTAAAAATTTTTCATCTTTGTAACTAGTAAGTACCGTATGTGAGGAGACTTCACCAAGACCTGCTTTTCATAATTTTGCTCACTAATTTTAGTATCTTTCAATGGTTCTTGCCTACAAACAGCTGTGAATAGCCAAAACAATCCTGAGCAAAGAACAAAAGTCAACCCATAACAATACCCAATTTAAAATTATACTACAGAGCCATGGTAACAAAAACAGCATGGTACTGGCATAAAACCAGACATGTAGGACTGGAGTGGTGGCTCGTTGGTTAAGGCACTTGCCTGGCATATTCAAGTACATGGGTTCAAACCCCAGCACCTGTGTACACAAATAAGTTCAGAGCAATGAAAGCCACGTGAAAAACTCAATAAAAATTAATTCTCTCTGTCTCTGTTTCTCTCTCTCTCTCTCACTGTCCGTCTCTCTTTAAAAAAATTAAAAAACCAAATATGTAGAATAAAATAGAGACAAACCCACATCTCTATAGTTATTGAATTTTGAACAAAGGTGTCAACAGTCTATATTGGGGAAAAGATGGTCTCTTGAGAATCTGACACTGGGAATACTTTCCATCTATATGTAGAAGAATGAAACTTGATCTTTATCTTTCACCCTGCACAGAAATTAAATTGAAGTACATCAAATCTAGGAGTAATGGCAGAAACTTTTCAACTGCTAGAAGAAAACAGAGGAAACACTTCACTGTGCTAACACAGGCAACAGCCTCCTGAATAAGACTCCCGCAGCTCAGGCAATTAAAAACGAGAATCAGCATACTGAATAAGATCAAATTAAAAATCATACGCACAGCAAAGGAAACAATGGTGTGGACAGACATCCTACAGAATGCGAGAAAATATTTGCTAACTACTCTTCTGAAAGAGAATTAATATTCAGACTATATAAAAACTAAACAGGGAGCTCAAGTGGTGACTTGGCTATTAGAGCACTTGCCTAGCATGCACAAGGGCCTGGGTTCAAACCCCAGCACCATATACACAACTAAGTGTTGGCAAAAAAAAAAAAAAAAAAAGATGAAAAAATAAATAAAATTGATTCTTTCTTCCTCTCTCTCACTCTCTCCCTCTCTCTTTAAGAAAACAAAGAACTAAACAAACAAAATAATAACTCCCAAAACTCAAAACCAAAAGACACAAATTACCCATTCAATAAATGGGCAAATGTGCTGAATAGACACTTTCTGAAAGAAAAACAAAAGACCAACAATTATATGAAAAAATGCTCAATATCATCAGCCAGTTTGAAAATACAAATCAAAACTATACTGAAATTCCATTTCATTCCCATCATAAAGATAATCAGTAAGAATAAACTAAAAAGGAGATAAAAGGAAAAATGAAATTGGACAAATCATGTTATTTGCATGTATGTGCAAATATGTAACAACAATGTCCATTATCATATATAATGTTATGCAACATTGAAAATATTATTTTTATGAATAATACAAAATAAGAATAAATTCAAGGACTTAGGGGAAAAAGGACCTCTTATACACTATTGGCAGGAATGTAAATTAGTACAGCCACCATTGAAATCAGTATGGAAGTTCCTCAACAAACTGAAAACAGAACTATCATGTGATCCAAAATAATTAATGTCAATATTCTTTAAAGATACATGCATGTCAATATCTATCATGCATAATGCATGGTAATCAAATTATGAAATCAGCCTAGATGTCCCTCAGCAGATGAATTAATACAGGAAACAGCATTTATATACATACAGTGGAATTTTATTTAGCCTACAATAATTGTTACAATGGTATTGGCAATAATGGTGATTGTTTCCATTTTCTCCTCTATATTTTTTAAATGAAGTTCTACTAAATGTAAAGTGGCCATTTTTCTCATTTGATTGTTTAATTCATTGATTATATCAGAATAAACTTTTATTTTTTATCTTTATGAAAAATATAATCAAATATATTTACATTGCTGCTCAAATTGTTCCATTTTGTGACATTTAAGAGCTTGTTCAGATCATTGTTTGTGTCACTCATTTCAAAGTTCCTTTCTAAATGCTTCCTTACTTTCTTGAACCACAAGAGACTCCAACTTCATGTACATTCCTGCACTAGTCACGGAATCAGTCATTTCTTTAAAGATCACTCATTCATTTCATAGGTAAATGGTGTTTAGAACCCAAAATATGAATTCTAGTTGTACTATTGCTTGGAGGCATTCTTGATTGACAGAAGTAGGAAACATGTATATGTATATAAACATACCTTCACATTTTTGCATATATTGATCTGTGTGTGTGTGTGTATATATGTGTGTGTGTATATGTATATATATATATGTATATATACACACACACACACATATATATATATACCAAAACTTCACACTGTTACCTTTGATTCTGATTTAATGCTATAGGGCTTATTTTAGGCTTTTCCCTTTGAATATTTGTAACTCCTTTCTGCCACATTGGGAAACTTACCTTTCATTATCTAAAATGTATTTAATTATTTGCTTAATCCTATTATTCTCCAAAAGTTGTTTTAGAATTGTTAATCCACAGCCCTATGGGGGTGGAATAAAGTAGCATTTGTGCACAGCTCTTTTGTATTTAGGCTTACAATATATAATTGAAATGATGTTTTTAAAGTTATCAGATTAAGTTCTTTTATCCCCACTTAATTTTGATTATGCTGTATATATTTATAGTACAGTTAAATTTGAATATGACTGTATTCCATTGTTTTCCCCATATCTTGACTGATGTAAATGATTTACTTATTGTTTGGGTACATGAAATAAGTTCCTGCTTCAGAGTAGTGGCAATATAGAAAGGTATGCTCAGAGAAATTCCACCCTTTCTTCATTCCTATTACCCTATTATACTGACCCAATTTTTTCCAATTTATTCCCACATACACGTTTAGATAATCAATGTTTCTGGTCTATTTTTCCTTACAAATGAATAGATGGATAACTGATTTCCTATGTTCTTTTTTATTATTATGCTAGTGCATACTGTTGCACTTCGCTTTCTTGACTGATTAATATATATCAAAGATGACATCATATTAGTTCATAGACATAATTCTGACTTTATTACATCATGATCCAACTTACAGAGGCATCATAGCTTATTCAAACATCCCTCATGTATAAGCTTTAAGAGAAGGGTTGAACTGATTTTCACTACTGTTACTATTTCCCCAGGTGAGACAGTCCATGTGACTTACACTACTGTGGAAAGTTAATTTTCTGCTCCCTTTCTTAGTAAATGGATTATATCTCCCCATGTCTTTGATATAAAGCCTGATTATATGGTTTGCTTTTACCATATACGGAAGTAACTTGCATTTCCTAAGGAGATGTTTTAAAAACCAGCATGTGGCTCCCCATGTCACTTTGTCCTTCTGCCACAAGTTGGGTAACGCTTTGGTAAGGATTGATCTCTCATCCAGGGTTCTAAATGAAGACAATGTGGAACAGAGCAGAAGCTATACAGAGGTTATGAAATGGGATCAAGAAATAAACTATTGTGGTTATATGGCACAAATATTTTGGCATAATGTACTAATACAGTATAATTTTACCTAAATGTTTTGATATATCTAGGTAACACCGACATATGATTTAAAGCAATTAGTAGCACCATGTCTTCTGTATCAGTCTTCTCAGACTGCTATGACAAGATACCACAGGCTGGGTAACTTAAACCATAGAACTTGTGGTCAGGATTATATGCATGATTCTCAACATCTTCTTTACCATATGAATTAATTTATAAAAACATGGTAACTATTAGGAATAATAAGAAAAAACCACAAAAGTTCTTAGGTCTCATGAGGTTTATGCTATATGGTTTACTTCATCTTAGTTGTCAAAAAATACACACACATTATATATATATATATACATATATAATAAATAAAAGCTATATAATTCAATATTTATACATACATATATAAATGAGATTTATTTATTTAAAATACTTTCCCAGACCCAGATGGACTCGCTGATAAATTCCATCTCATGAATAAAGAATAATATCAAAGCTCCATAAAATTCAAGAAAAACTGACAAAAATGGAATACTTTCAGCTCATCCAGAAGATGATATTACCCGGGTATGAAACCTAGAAGAGGATGTTGCAAAAAACTGCAATATAATATGCCTCAAATATGTTGACTCAAAAATTCTTAATAACCTATTAGCAAATATAATCCATTGAGAATAAAAATGATATGCACCCTGACCAAGTGCAATTTGGTCCAACAATATAAAGTTTATTTAACTATTTATAAAGAAGAGTCTTACAATCAGAATAATGGGTAAAATTCACGCAGTCATTGCGTTGGAAAACATCAGTGATATTCATGAAGAAAATTATCAACTAACTTGGAATTGAAGGACATTCCTTCATCTTTATAAAAGGCACCTATGAAGAACATTGATCTACATCACAAACGTGCAAGATGGAAAGCTTTTCACTAGTGTTGAAACAAATGAAGATATCTATTCTCATTGTTTGTTCTGTGTTGCGCTGGTGAACCTAGCCAGTGCAATCAAGACAGAAAAGAAATGACAGGCATTTGAAGTAGAAAGCGAGAAATAAACCACTCAGTCAAAGATGAAATGATCCTATACGTAGACAAACAAAAGTAAAATCCACAATAAAACTATAAGAACTAATCCTTTTATCACACACCTGCAAAAGGAAAGATTGATAGACAAGAATCACTCACATTTATCACATGGCAACAATGAGCAATCCAAAAATAAAATTAAGAAGAGACATTATTAGAGACATTATCAAAAAATAAAATAAAATATAAATGAATTTAACAAAGGTGTGAGTCATAGTCTGAAAACCAGAAAACATTGCTGAAATTAAACAACTAAAGAAATGGAGAGAAAAGGCTATGATCATGAGTTAGAAGATTAAACATTATTATGATGATTCTGTTGATTTACAGATACAACACAAACATAATAGAAGAAATCTCATGAACCCTTACCCAGATTGTTACCTCACATTATATACAACATTAACTCAAACTGCATCACACACTTAAATGTGAGATTTAAAACACTAATTATTTTAGAAAAAAACATAGAAGAAAGGAGCAAATATTTACGAACTAAGGTTAGGCAAATTAATTCATTACTTAATTAATTAAATTAAATATGTTTCCCCAAAATATAATTTCCAACAGAAAATTAATAAATTACACTTTACAAAAATTTAACACCTTTTACTTCAAAAGACCATATTAATAAAGGGAAGAGACAAGTCATATACCGTGAAAAATATTTGCAATATCCCTGATAAAGAATTTTCCTTATAAAGAAAATGGTTATAGTTCAAAAAGACAAATTGATAGAAATGGTGAAATTATTTGAACAACAGTTTCACAAAAGAGCACATAAAATGTCCAATCAGCACATGAAAGTGTAAAATCATTTGCCATTAAGGAAATGCATATTAAAACCACTTCCTCTAAAATGGCTATAATAAAAATGACAAGCAATAGCAAGCTTTGTCAAGGGTGTGGAGCAACTGGAACTCTTACACGGCACTCACCGCAGTGTGAAATGTCACAGCCACTTCGGAAAATAGTGTAAAACATATGTTAAACATATATTAGAACTTGACTCCTACTAAAGAGAAAAGAGAACATGTGCAGAGTCATGTACATAATTGTACAGAAGTATTTTAAATAGTGATCCAAAATAAGAAGTACTCAAATCTTCATCAATGGTGAATACAGCAGACAAAATGTGATGCATCTACACAAAGGAAAATTATTAATCAATAAAATGGGTAAAATACTGATACTTAGTACTACACAGATCAACCTCAGAAGAGTATGCTAGGTAAAAGAATTGTAATATTTTTCTCCGCATAGACCTTGTTAATATATGAAAAAGCAAGTTTTAGAATGTGCTAAAAATTTGACAAATCACATATGTATCTTAAATAGATAAAGAATTCTTAAAACTCAACAGGAAACAAATTAAAAACAATTATAAAATGGATAAAAGACATAAAGAGATATTTCACTAAATGCATTGTATAAAATGAAAAAAGTACATTAAAAGTGTTCAGCATCTTTAGCCATTAGGGAAATGGACATTGAAATCACCATTAGATATCACTACACAGTTATCAGAAAGACTGAAGTAAACCACATTGACAGCATGCTTTGCTAACAAACATGAAAACTTCTCACGCAACATCATGGGAGAGCAAAGTGGTATAATTACCAAGAAAACAATTTAGCGGTTTCTTTAAAAAAGTGCAAGTAGAGGCTGGAGCAGTGGCTCAGAGGTTATGGCGTTTGCCTGGCATACACAGGTACACAAGTTTGAACCCCAGCACCACATACACAACAAAGTTTCCGAGGACTGAAAGTCACATGAAGAACAACAAAAATTGCTTCTCTCTCTCTTTCTCTCTCTCTCACTGTCCCCTGTTTCTTAAAAAAACAAAATTCAAGTGTATATAACATAGCACTTTCGTTCTCAGGCATTTATCTGAGAGAAATGAATACATTTGTTCAGAGGGATATTTGTATCAGGTTTATTTTAATAGTCCCAAACTGGAAACAACCAAGATATTTTTGAATTGATGTATGATGATTAAAAACTCAAGTCCTACAGTAAAACCATACCTTGAAATGCCATTCAGCAGTAGAGAGAGCTATGAGTATACATAACAATCTCTAAACATATTCAGAGAATTAAGCTGAGAAATTCAAAAAGTTATATAACGTATGATTCTATTTACATACACTTTTGAAATGAAAAACAATATAGAAATGATGCAAACATTATGGGTTGCCTAAAGGTAAAGAGAGAAAGAAGTCGTGGATGTGTGCGGCTGCATAAGGATACCATGAGAGATCCTTGTAGTGGTAGAACTCCTGTACTCGACTGTATCGAGGTCAATATTCTGGTTGTTATATTATTTGGCAGTTTTTCAAGAACTTACCAATGGGAGAAAGTGATTACAGAGTACATGGAATATCCCTCTGGTATTATTACATTTACATTTGAACCTATAATAATGTCAAAATAAAAAGTTGAGTCAAAAAGATATTGAAAAAAAGAGAATAAAGAAGCAAGCCAGAAAATGGGAGAAGCTCTTTTTACTTCATATATTTAATAGCTCCACCAGAGATATCTAGCAAGCCCCTACGCACCAGTGAGACAACAACTAAAAATTGGAGTTAGATGCAAAGTATATCTGTATAAAATGAAAGAATTGGCAATTTATAGGCTTTATTTTCTGGTTATAGTCAAATAGGATTAAATATAATTTCTGAGTCATTGAAAATTAAGACACATTTTATCACATATCATTTTGATCAAAATAGAAATAAGGAAGATATTACAATTCTTTTGAAAACAATAAAAAGTGTCACATCTCATCGCGATAATTTTGAGTCACAGCAAAATCTTATGCATAGGAAATGAATCACGTAAGTACTTTTGTTAGTAAATAGCATGCCTAAAATTAAATTATCAGTTACAACATTTAAAAGTAAACCCAAAGGAAAAATGAAAAGAGAAGAAAAGTGTTAGTTAGCATAAACCTGAAGTTAATAAATCAGGAAAAATAAATTATATATAAATATATATGTATATGTGTATATATATACACATATACATATATGTATTTTGAAGAGATTAAGAAAGAGGTGAGGATACAGTTCAATGGTAAAGTGCTTACCTATCAAACACAAGGTCCTGGGTTTCATTCCTGGTAAACTCCCAACCCCTAAAAAGCAATTAAAAAAGATGAGGAAAATATGTAAACTTCACATAATCTCAAGGAAAAGAGAAAGGGAAAGAAACAATATAGTTTAGGCCAAATAAAGACATATTCAGAAGTATGATAAAAATAGGATTAACTCTTCAGACAAATTTGAAAGCTTAAAAAGTGTTGGTTTTTCCACTTAAATTTAAACTACCAAAATATACCTAAGAAGCTGAAGACCTTATAGACCAACTTAAGCAACAGTAAAATGATAAAAATCAAATATAAAACAGGCTCTTGCATCTAAATTTCACAACAGAATTCTATCTCACAAACAATGGATTTTGAGAATTCAAACACTATTTAACCTGTATTCAATAAAATGGAAATCACCTAATTAATTTTATGAGTGGAAAAAAGTGATAGCATCAAAAATGCAATCTCACATATATATTGAAATGTAATCTTAAGTTTTCAAATAAAAACCCTTTAAACAACATCAACATTGAAATAGAAAAATATTATAATATGACTAAATTAATAAAGATCATAAAATCAATGTATTTACATTATACTAATAATAACCCCTAGAAATGAAATTTGGACAAAATATCTTAATAAAAAGAGTGAAGAAATAATAATACATTAAAGTGGAGAACATATAATATATAAAAAGAAATTTAAACATCTTATTGAAGGACACAAAAATATTTAAAATAGAAAACAAATAATTTTCTCAAGTGGGAAAAATATATAATATAAATATCAACTTTTCCCAAGTTAGCATACAAATTTAACATTATTTCAGCTTAGAAAGCAATGTTACTTTTTAATATTTGGAACTTCATAAATTTTACTAAATCGGAGCTAGAAAATTAGAAATATAATAGTAAGTTTAAAAAAGGATGAATGGATCCAACAGCTGTGGTATATATATACTATAAAGTACTATACAGCTATTAGAAGGAAGAATACTACAGCTTTTGAAGGTAAATGAATGGCAATGGAAGAAATTATGCTGAGCAATATTATCCAAACCCAGAGACTCAAAGGTCAAATATTTTCCCTCATTTTTGGAGACTGGAGTAAAACTCAGGCTTGGGTGAAAGGTAGTCAAGTGGATGTCCCAGACTAAGGAAAGTCAAAGCAACACATGATCTAGGGGAATCACACATATGTAATGGGGAGGAGGGAGGGAAAAGAGGAGAGGATAAGGAGGGATTTAGCTGGGGAATCAACTATATAGCTTACTCTTTACTCACTTGAGAAGCCAAATAACATTTATGCAATCATTTAATTCTGGAAAATGCACAATCTTATCCATGTATGGACATTTATATATGTTATAGGGGTGGAATATAGAAACAAATTAAAAAATATCTCTTAGTAAATGGGTGATTATATTTTAAAGCCACACTAATCAAAGAAATGTGCTTTACACAATGAAGTACAAAGTTGTGGGAATGGAATCCTCAAACATACTTTACTATATATAAGCTTTTATTGAAAATGGCAAATGTTGAATTAACAGGCTAATTAAGTCTCAAAAGACTATCCCACAGAAAATCAAATGAGATCTATTACATTGCATATTTAAAAATGAAATGTATTTTATTTGTGTTAGTAAACATTTTCAGTGACTACATATAAAATTTAGGAATGAGAAAATTATTAGGAAGGAAAAAAATGTATATACACATGTACAACTTTGTTATTTATTTTAGTTTCTTCCAGACTTTTTCTTAATGAAATTAAATGCTTATGTTCAAATAATCTCTCAAGGGCCAATGAAAGGACTTTTGAGTCAGTGGAAGCTCTTCCCTGCAGGCCCTGGGCCTTTGAGTAACCTCCTTGCCCTAGATCTCTGCCCAGGCAACTCCCTTCAGAACAGTATCTTACGTCTTTGTTCCTCCTTGCTTTATTCTACACTTGGCTAGCTCTGGCATCAGGGGGTCTTCTAGACTAATGCTTGCAGTTGCCTTTTCTCAGACTTTGTAACGTGGCTAATCTCTGACTGCTTTCATGCTCAGCTCCTCTTTGGAGATTGCTTTTCAGCTTCCTTTGTATACAAGAACTTCCATTTGCAGCAACACTTAGTGGGGGACACCAAAATGAATTCCAGTTTTGGCAACCCCAGGAAGAACTTGGAGCAACTCTCATCACAAAGACAGTCTTGTCCATCTGAGTAAAAGACTGTTGATGGTAAAACAATGACACTTGTTTTAAATTAATAAATGCAGACTTGTGGGGTCATTCATCTCTATTGAGGTCACAAGATAAACTTTACTTAACATAACATGGTGAATTTCTTCTTTCTGTTATTTAAACACCATTGTTTTGGTTGTTTTCCTTTAAGTGGTATCTTAATGAGTTCCTTCACTAGCATGTGTTTTCACGCATGGCAAGTAAATAATTCAGTGGCCACTAACTCAAATACCACAGCCTCTCTTTCTGTGATCCCTTTAAACACTGACACTAATGTTAATGTTGACAGTTTCTAAGGATCTCAGTGACTATGGATCAGAGTTGCAGACAGATATGCTAACAATCATTTATGAGAAATTTTATTTTTGCAAAACAAATCCTATATACTATGCCCCTTCATAATGCTAAAACATGGAATCCTTCTGTAAATTTCCACTAAAATTCAATGCCAGAATACTTGAGACTTTCTTACATTGATCAGAAATACACTAATCCAAATCGTATTCCTTTTTACGGCAACTGAGGCAAATATTCACTGCTGAATTTATTGTTTTCTATATTCAAATCCTATTGTTGATGTCTGGTAATATTTACATCTTTTATGTCTTTTAAGCATTTATATATTATTTCATTGTAAATGAAATGTAAATGAAATTCTGCAGTTGATAATGTGTTTAATTTGTGAGGTTACTTTATAACTTTATGGATAGCAGATGGGACTTAAAATTTGTATGAGGACGTAAATGTATTTATGTTTTTGTCTATCATTACATTGTGTGACTATGTGCCATTCATTAGGACTGAAGTTATAAGCAATAGAACTGACTTGGTTATAAATAACGTGATCTTAGTATGTCTAATCTATGGTAGGATCTGTTTTGTAAAGAACCTAAAGTGATGCATTCTCTAGGAAAAAACTCATGTCCTTTATATCCTTTAGTTCTGGGGATTAACTTTTCCTCTCTTTTTAGACTTCATAGGTGCACAGGTGTCATGTTGCACCATTCAAATGGCCACATAAAGGTGTGTGTGTGTGTGTGTGTGTGTAAGAGCATACATCTATAAATCTTAAAAATTAAATAATTGAAAGTTAAACAACTTTGATATAATATATATGTATAAACATATATATGAGACATGAGGATATAAATAGTGTGTATATATTTATAGTATAAATATATACATTTATAAATATAAATATATATGTAGAGAGAGGAGGAGATTTATATCAACATTTTTAGAAATGAAGTTTCTATTGATGTGGAAAAAATATAATTTAACATGAGTATGTTTGCTTTATTAGCAAGTGTTCATAATTTCTTAAATTATCTATTAATATTAGTGTGTCCTTTCTTTTCTAGTTTTAAGTGGTGTTTATTTCTTTTCTACCTTCTAAATTGTTATGTTTATTTTACCTGCAGTTTTGTCTTCTCGTTTTCTAAGATTATTTGCTACATTATTCAAACATTTTGTGTTGGTAGGAAGTTCTATAATCAATAATTAAATGGCATATGTAAAAAGCATAGAATGATTTGGGTATTCATGGACCACACTTTCAAATATTTGAATAGTATCCATAGCTAAGCACTTAATTCCTGTATTTGATCACTGAATAATCAGAACAAAACTATTAATAACAACAATTTCAGACCCATTTTTATTTGAGAAAACACAAAATAAAGCCTTTTCAAAGTTAGATTTTTGTTCAGTAATAGACTTAAAACTTGCCTTTCTTATTCTCTGGCAGTTATTGACCTTTCTTGCAAGAGATTATTAGCTAAAGGTCACCATCTTTTTATTTTGTTACCTTAAAGCTAAAGAATTTATTATCTCATCCTTAATACTATGGCAGATCATTTTCTTCATGGACTGTGTAGTACATAAATAATGCAAGATTTAAAGTCTTAGAATTCCTTTATCAGCAGATAGCAAAGTACTTTAAAAAATCCTTTCCTAGCTTAAGGTAACAGGCCACTTTCATGCTGAACCTACTCAAGCCTTTGTGAACCGCCTCTGTATGGGAGATAAGCCAGTGACACTGGGCACATCTGAGGGCAGATGTGCATAGATTGAACCCACCTTCCAAGAAATTCACGAGTAAAGATAACTGATGGAAATGCAATAAAGTTGTTGAAGATGGCTTTACTTTCTTTAATTTCATCAGTGGTTTTCTACCATGACTACTAACAGGAAATAAAGAAATCTGAAAATAGAACTCATAGTAAGGTTGGGAAAAAAAATAATAGAACTGCAATGCTCAGAAGAACAATTTTTGCAACTGGAAACAGAATAACCTTATTTGCTTTCCTTAGTACAGTTTAAATAAAAAAAGCTGTCAGGAATGTCCTGATTGAAAGAAATGTAGCACATTTCTCAAATGCTACAAATTTTATACCATCCAGAGGTGGGGAAATAAAAGTCAATATTCTATGTTTCCAAAATGCATGTGCTGGAATACTGCCAAATAATTGGATGGCAAATTTTGACCTGTTTTAAAATCATTATCAACAGAAGGTTCAAAAGATCAGCAGTTCTGCCATTAGAAATTCAAAGGCCTAATTAAACATATTTATGTATCCTAAAAATCGCTTATTTCTAAAGCATTATTAAGAACTGACTTATGCATTTGATCCCCAAACCTCTCTAGTTTTGACAGATGTTAAACTGCTGTAACCCAGGGGAATAAAAAATCTTCAATTAACCTGGATGATTTTCTCCATTAAATGTTTGAATGTCAAAATAATTCCATTAGTTAGTGCCAAGTAATAATGATAAAAAGAACAAATTTTCAGTGTTAAATAGTATAAATTAAATATCCTACGTATATAGTATAATGACTATATATGCTCAAATACAAATAAAATTGTTTAATAAAAATGTAATTATTTGGATTCACTTCTTTTTATTTCAGCTGTTCACTATGGACCCAAATAATAAAATAACAAAGAGCAGCTGACATTTTTAAAAATTTTCAACAAATGTTAAGAACAACAATGACTCTCAGAGAATCTGTGATTAAAAAATATATTCTGCCAACAAAATATACTAAATTGCAAAAAATTTTGTAAATTGTTCCTTTGTAAAATATTTTTTAGAGCTGAGGTAACATGAATTCACCAAAGTTCCAGTTCAATTTAGGAACAGTTCAGGTCTTTTACTTGGTTTAGCATTTTTTTTTTTAAGAGAGAGAGAAAGAGAAAATCAATTTTATTTAGTTTTTCATGTGGCACTTGTCGCTCTGACATTTCATTGTGTAGATGGTGCTGGGGTTCAAACCCACATCCTCGCACATGCCAGGCAAGAACCATAATCGCTGAGCCACCACTACAGCCCAAGATTCTTACATTACAATAAAGGAAACAAAAGCCAGAATAATCTATCTCTCCAAACTTATTAGTACCAGCTACAAGAATTTTAAATATATGTTTATTTTCTACCATGAAGTGTCAGATGGATACTGTATTTTAAAATATTTAATATTAGATAACTAAACTAAAATTATGAGGACAAAAATTCTGCAAAGGGAGTCTGAAATTAATTTTTAAAAAATATTTTTAATACAAGAAAATTGAGTAACATGTACTTACCACTTTGATTGGGAAGATGAAGCCCAGAATCTAAATAAAACAGGTATCAAGTTAAAGAAATAATCTAATGGATATAAAATATTAAAAATATTACCATTTATGTCAAGATTAGATAGGAAGTAAAAATACAAGCAATGTGTCAAAGGGATTTTCTGAGCAAGATGAAATTCGATTGAGAAGGACAAAGTGTATATGAAGTTTTAAGTAATCTTATAAATATTGACAAGCTGGGGATTTTAATATGCAGTTATATGATAACACATTATAGTAAAATATACTATAGGGACAAAAATGATGGAATTAAATATAGGTTTTATGGTTTGTCAGGAAAAGATATCTATGTGTGATTATTTAAACATGCATGTACCATTCCAATAGTACAAGGAAACATCTGCTGGGTCCCTTTAAAATGTATCCCATCAATTTTTTCTTCATGCATTACTAACAAAATAGAGCATAAGTCTTTTGTAAGGGAAATACATACTGTGAACTGTTGTGAAAAAAAGAAGGAAAAACATGATCTTCCATATAAATATGCTCTTAAGAATTTTGAAGAAGCAGATCATTGACTTGGTGCAAAAGCTTTTCCAGCCTAGCATGTACACAGCATTTAATACTGTGTAAATTTCAGGTTAGTGGTCCAATGGACCAAAAAGTTTTGGAGCTGTTATAGTGTATTCTGTAAACACATGGTTAGGGAATTTAAAAGTTGCAGATTATTGACTTGACTATTGATGCAAAGTAGACATTCCCATTCATCAGATAATTAAACAGTCTATCATAAAAACTATTTATACAATATAGTCATAACTTATGAACAGAATTAACATGACAATCATTTTCAAAATGATTTGGTTTATTTTATTTTTATTTTATAGCTCTTCCTTTTTCCATGCGTAAATATAGATTTATTTGTAACCCTCTATAGACTACAAATTTTCATGCAAATATTCAATAACAACCAAACTAAAGTCTATTGAGATAGTAAAAACTGTTCATTACATTGCATCTTTATTGATTATAATCCCAGTAGCGATTTTGATTGTATTACTCTAACATGAAATTATTTAATATAATTTCTTTCTGAAGATTTTTCTTCAGTCTTATATTTATATATTGGTTGTGTGTTTAGCATGCTTTCCTGTTGATGACACTCATAACTTTTATTTAATTCTGCTTTGATGGACTTTGCTGACTTATTCACAGTTGTATCTGTCAAAATAGATCAAATTTATTTATTTAGACAAAAAATCAGTCAATTAACTAATATTTATTTTATTTACCAGAAAGCTTACACTAGTGAAAGCAAAATTAAGATATGAAGATATGTGTTTTTGTAAAGATGACATTTTAGAATAACATTTGTTATTTGTATCAGTTTTACTATAATCCATATTTAATTTGGGATGTGTACAAAGCCTGAATTGATTCATTTTTACTATGCTAGTTTTAAAAATAACTATAATAAAAAATTATTTAAATAAAATATTTACCTTACAAATTTTGCAGAGTGAAATCAGCATAACCCACAGAACCAAGGGTCGAATGTCTTCACTCATCTGTGGAGGCTGGAGTTAGACCCTAGCAATTGAGAAAGGAGGTCAGTTCTCATGTTTTAAATCTGGAAAAACTGTAATGACATACGACTTCAGGCATTCGTAGAGATGTATTGGGAAGAAAGGGGTAAGGATAAAGGTGAGTAATTGGGGGGGGTTTGGGGGGTAAATCTAATTTTCAGAATTTATATACGTATTATATTGTTTCATTAGAAGCATGTTTGATTGTTCAACAAATAAATTTCTTATTAAAACAAAAAGAAATTTACCTTACCTGTGATGGCTAGAGCATTTTCCAGGAATGTTTCTTATTTAAAATTATAGCTGAAATGGAATACGGTATGGAGTGTCCTCAAAAAATTAAAAACAGAACTACCATATGATTCAGCTGTCCCACAATTGAGTATATAGCCAAAGGAAATCAATTCACAGTACCAAAGAGATGAATGAATTAATAAAGAGGATGTTTTATGGATGTAAACTAGAATATCATTAAGTCACAAAAAAGAATCCTGTCGTTTGTGGCAACACAGATAGAATAAGAGGTCAATGTGTGAAGTGAAATAATCTAGGCCCACAATGACAAATTCTGAATATTCTTGCTCATATATGGAACCAAAAATGTTGATTTCACAGCAATAAAGACTAGAATGGTTGTCATTAGAATTTAGGAAGGATAGTGGAGAGAGGAGAGAGAAGATGTCAGATAAGTTACATAGGAATAATTTCTAATGCTCCAGAGTGACTAGAGTGTGCAGTAGTTTTTATATATTTTATAAAGAACTAGAAGAAAAGAGTGCAATTTCACAGCACAAAGAATTGATAAATGCTTAAGAGCGCAGAAATGCTAATTACTCTGATTTGATCATCGCATATAGGTATTGATTTGTCACACTGTAGGCCATAAATACATTCAATTATTATATGTCAATAAAATCAATGAAAGGAAAATATTGGTATTTTCAAATTAAAGAAAATTTAAATATACTTAATAAAAAACTTTCCTAAGTATTGAACATTGATAGCATTTCCACTGGGATCAGTACTTGAGGGGTAAGAGCCATCTTATATTTCTTTAATTCACACTTGAACTATGAAGTATTTCTTTCAATGGAAGATAACTGAATGTTTTTTTGCATACTGTTACTTTGAGGAAGAAATCCAAACATTACCCAGGGCATGGCTATCTGAATTCCTTCAATACCCACTTTCCAGCTTCTCTTTCCTCTGTTCAGGCCCACCATGAAATCTACACAAAACCAGTAGGTTCAAGAAACTACCATGATCTCCCTCATGTCACCGTGTCCCTTCCTGAAGTAGTCTATATTCAGTTTTTCAAATGAAGAATTGCTCCTAAGTGTGCTAGGCACTGAGATTTCAGTGATTGCAACACAAGTCCTGCCCTCAAAGGCTTTACTGCTCTTTCAGGGCTCTGCCCAGCCATTTTTTTAAATCTTTCTTCACATTTGGTGATAAACTTAAGTACATCTTCTGACTCTTACAGCTCCTTTCTCATGCTTTCATTGTAACCATAAACTATTATTCCACAGGGAGGTAACCTGTTGCTATTATAGCACACTTATTCTTCTGGGAGAGTCTTAAGGAAAGGGACTGTTATATTCTCTCTGTATTCCTGTTTGAGTTCATTGTACTTCAACAAAGGTTGATGAGTAGATCATAAATAAAGAAATGCTAAATTTAAAGCCAAAACAAGTTCCCAATGGAAAATGCATAGTAGACCTATATGTAAAGCATTATTTTATTTTTTCCTATTTTATATGTACTGCTATGACTGTTTTATAAAAGCATTTTTAAGCATTTTTATTCTAGATTTAATGCAGAATGAACAGTCATGGAGAAATGGGGTAGGACCAATAGTGTGATCTAATGGCAATAAAGTAGGAGAACCTTAACAAGCCTGTGTGTTCATACTCTTCAGTACCCCTGTGACTTCAGAAATAAGGAAGCTCTGGGCACAGGGCACACACCTGTCACCTGAGTGTCTCATGGCATCCTTCAGCAGATGGGTGAGAGGGAAGGTCAGAGTGACCTACTTGTTTCTGCCAAGTTCTGATGTAGAGTTGTTTAGGACTAAAATATTCAGTGTGCTGTGATGCCACATTTTGGGGCAGTGTGTCCTGAAATATACACACATTTAAAACCCAAAATGTCATTAACATAATTTTATTTAATCATTACATATTGAAATCTGTCTGTTTTCATACTTTTTTCTTCATTTTAAACTATGCTTTCCTGATTTTAATCTGTGATGCGTTTTGTTCATTCTGGCTAGAAGATTTTCTCTAGTATTTTACTTAATTCAAATATGCTGTTGAATTGTGTCTTCATTTTGATTTGTCTTAATGTCTGAAATATCATTATCAACTACATATAAAATGCATGCAATTATACAAACTTACATATTCATAAGTATGTGTAACTGTACAGAACTATTTGTAATGGTTGACAACAATAGTTTCTGATTCTGTTAGTATGTTAAGAATGATATGTACAGAACCACAATTTACACTAGCAACACAATCTCAGGTACATTTCTGCTCAGTTTCCTAATTATTATGAATAATTTGTTTTCTTTAATGTGTACATTCATCCCAGAAAATTTGTTTTAGCAATAGCAGTTAGTTTTAATTTAAATATCAAGATTTTTAAGTAAATTTACTATAATTCCCACAATATTATAATTTCCATGATATAATATATCTGGGAAATTAATTTCCAAAAATGTCATCTCAATAATTTCTGAATTAGATAAAAAAGCAGAACTAGTAGTAAAATTTCTGGTTTTCTGTTTATTTATTTATTTATTTACTTTAAAGAGAGAAGGACAGAGTGGGAGAGAGAGAATAAATTTTATTTATTTTCTCATCTTGCCTTTGTTTCTCAGATATTTAGCTGTGTACCTGGTGCTGGGGTTGGAACCAGGTCAAGGTCCTTGCACATGCCAGGCAAGCACTTTAATTACTGAGCCACTGCTTCAGCCCTGGTTTTGTATTTAAATATCTGATGCTTTTAATTTTTAACTAACTGGTACGATTTGACTTTTGAAGTTATTTTTCCAGAGGTAGCTCACTAACACTTTTGGCTTTGCATTTCTTTTTCTTTTTTTTAACAACTTTATTTAGTTTTTCACATGGCCTCAGTTGTTCCAACACTCAGTTGTGTACATGGTGCTGGGGTTTGAACCCAGGTCCTCATGCTTGCCAGGCAAGTGCCAAAATCACTGAGCCACCGCTCCAGCCCCTTGGCTTTGCATTTCTAAATGTACAAGAAAGCTTGGATTACATCACAAAACAAAATAATTATTTGATCTAAAGGAAAAAAATTATACTATCTGTCTAAGCATTTTTTGAAGTTATTAGTATTAAATTGTAATATTCAGTCAAAGTTTTTTTTCTTAAAATAGTCACTCTATTATATAGAATATGCTGATACTTTTTAAGCAAATTTATTTTTCTGGTTTCATATGGTCACTGAAGTCATACAATCAACCTTGAACACAGAAAGTGCTGCCACTTAAATTTTGCATTTATCACCAAATTTGGGAAATTAAAAACTGGCACATTACTTTCACTGAACAAATGCTTTCAATTTTTTATTTACTTGCTTCTGAAAGGATTTGTTGCAAAGTATTTTAGAATGTATTGTTGTTATTAAATAATTAGAAAATATGATAAGTAAACCATTGTTTCAGCACATTCTCTCTAAATTCTAGTATAAGAAAGCTCAATCTCTGTTTTCTACACATTTCATATATATCTATTCATGTATTCCATTGACTTTGTGAAGGAAGGCCCTTGCAGCCAATGTATCTCATAGACCATGGCTGAGGTCCAACTGTCTGCTGAACCAAATGATTATCTCCAGTAGCACTAACCTAGGTGAGCTGTTCTGTACATATTCTCTATGTAGGCTCTCTTTAAAACAGGTCTTAAGTTACTTTGTGTTTGGAAAATGTCAGGAAAAGAGAGACAGGTGGCCATTGGTATTCTATCAAATTAGCCAAGTATTACATTTAGAATTCTGTATATTGCATATGTCTCAAAGACATTAATGAATGAGACCATGAGTGAAACTATTAATGCATATTGATAGTCTACCAATCCCTCTCTGGCTTAGTTTAATGCAACCGTTAATAAGCTTATATCAATTAAAAATATCCAGGGCAAATAATAAGCTTCATGAAATGCCAAAAGAGTTATAAGTTGGGTTTTTTTTGGAAAAGTTGGGATGTGTTATTATGTATATTAATATTGACCAAATATTTAAAAATTAGCTTGTAGAATATTAGAGTCATTTTCTACAACTATAAGATCTTAAATTTAAAAGAATATTCATTGACTATCAGAGAGCTTGCTTAGGGATCTTTGCTGCCATAAAGCAGAAGAAAAAAATCTGTTTTCAGAATCTGTGAAGTTAAGACAAACCTAATATGCATAAAATCATTATGCTCTCTTGAGCTAGGAACTTTCTTTTTA
>PVKS010003306.1:75100-105719 GCA_004027875.1 Aplodontia rufa | reverse complement strand
AGCCACATCACTATAATACGCTGATTCTAAATCTTTTGGGAAAATTCCCAGGAGTGGGATGGCTGGGTCGTAAGGTGGTTCCATCCTTAATTTTTTGAGGATTCTCCATACTGCTTTCCATAGTGGCTGAACCAGTTTGCAGTCCCACCAGCAGTGTAGAAGTGTTCCTCTTTTCCCACAGCCCCTCCAGCATCTGTCGCTGTTTGTATTTTTCATTTTTGCCCCTCTAACAGGAGTGAGGTGGTATCTCATTGAAGTTTTGATTTGCATTTCTCTTATAGCTAATGATGTAGAGCATTTTCTCATATATTTATGGGCTTTCTGAACTTCGACTGGAGAGAAGTTTCTTTTAAGTTCTTTAGCCCATTTATCGATTGGATTTTTTGTGAGTTTGGATTTTAATTTCTTTAGTTCCCTATAAAGTTCCCTATTTAGTTCTGGATATTAGCCCTCTGTCTGAGGTGTAGCAGGCAAAAATTTTCTCCCATTCAAACAGACATTTCTCAAAAGAAGAAAGACATAATGTCAACAAATATATAAAAACAACTTCAACATTTCTAGCAATTAGAGAAATGCAAATTAAAATACACTGGGATTTCATCTCATTCCTATCAGAATGAAAATTATCATGATTACAAACAGCAAGGAATGTTGATGAAGATTGTTAGTAAGATTGCAAATTAGTAGAACCACTTTGGAAAGCAGTATGGAGATTCCTCAAAAAATTAGAAATGGGTCCACCATTTGATGCAGCTATCCCACTCCTTGGTATATAGGTACAAAGGATTTTAAATCACCATATTGTATTGATGCAGCCACATCAATGTTATAGCAAAACAATTCACAATCCAACCAAGGTGCCCTTCAACAGATGAATGGACAAAGAAAATGTGGCATAAATACACAATGAAGTAGTTCTCAGCCATAAAGAAGAATGACCTTGTGGCATTTGCTGGCAAATGGAGGGAACTTGAGGCTATAATGCTGAGTGAAATAAGCCTGCCTCAAAAGGCCCTAAGTGGAACACTCCAAAATATTGGTGCAGGATGCAGCCCTCTTAACAAGACCCTAAAGCACAAGAAGTAAAAGCAGGAATCAACACGTGGAACAACATCAAAATAAAAACTTCTGCAAAAAAGGAAATGATTAAGAGCACGAAGAGAGAAACTGCAGAATGGAAGAAAAAGCTATGCAGCTACTCCTTCCCCAGGAGATTAATATAGAGAATATATAAAAACTGAAAAAATAAATACCAAATAAACAACCCAATCTGTAAAAAGGAAAACACCTAAAATGATACATCTCAAAGAATAAATACAAATGGAAAAACAAATAAATGAAAAGTCATTCAAAATTCCTGTCAATGAGTGAAATTAAAATAAAAACTTCATTGAGATTTCATCTCACTCCTGTCAGAATGGCAATAATCAAGAATACGAATAACAAACACTGATGAGAATATGGGTGAAATCATACATTTATATGTTGTTGGTGGGACTGAAAATTAACACAACCACTTTGGAGAGCAGTGTGACAATTCCCCTAAAGACTAGTAATAGAGTCATCTTATGATCCAGCTATATCACTCAGCTATATGTTTATTAAAAGAAATAAAATCAGCACACCATAATAATCCATGCATACCCATGCTTACAGAAGAAAATTAACAATAGCCAAGTTATGGAACTGACCCAGGTGCCACCAACAGAAGAATGAATAAAGAAAATATGATTTTATATATATACATACGTACATAATGGAGCTTTACTCAGCCACAAAGAACAAAATTATCACATTGGCTGGTAAATGGAAGGAACTGGAGAACATTAGTCTTCTCCATAAGTGAAAAAAGCCAGACACAGAAAGTCAAAGGCATAGAGTCTTCTGTCATATGTAGGAGACAGAGCAAGGTCCAGGAGAAAATGTGGGGTACAGATTCCACACAACAGAAGAGAGAGCAATGAAATGTAAGAGCATTGATGGGGAGGAAGATGGACAGGAGAGAGGGTCTTCTGAATGAAAATGACCAAATTATGCTGAGCATATATATACAAATAAAACACACAAAATGCCACCTTTTATATATATATATATATATATATATATATATATATATATATATATAAAGTATCAATTAATAAATGAATAAATAGAAGGAAGACCAATAGAATAGAGGAAAGGAACAAGGGGAGGGAGGTGGAAATTGAATGGGAAGTACTGGGCACTGAAATTGAGCAAATTATATTTCATGCATGAATGATTATGTCAAAATGAACTCTGATGTATGAGTAAAACACATTAATAAAAACATTGAAAAGATGCTAAATCAAGAACATACAAGAATGTACATCTCAAGATCATATAATTTCAGAACCCGAAAATGACTTGAATAGATATTCTCAAGTATGTATACTATCTCTTTAGAAGCTTGTTTGATTATTCAACAAACAAATTTCTGAATTAAAAAAGAAACAAAAAAACAACCAAAATAACCTATTCAAAAAATCACTAAAAGTACATGAAAATGAAAATATGTGTTATAGTTTAAATGTGAGGTGTTTCCTGAAAGTTAATGTGTGAGCCAATGCACGAAAGTTTAGAGATGAAATAATAGGGATATGAGAGCCTAAACCCAATCAATTAATTAATGCCCTGATAGGAATTAACTGAGTGCTAGTGTAGACAGGTAGAGTGTGGCTAGAGAAGGTGGGTCATTAGAAGCGTGTCTTGGGGGTATATAGTTGGTTAATTGAGTTAGTCTCTCTCTGCTTCCTGGTGTGATCTATTGAACCACTTCCCTCCACCACACTCATTCACCATGATGTTCAGTCTTACCTCAAGTCCTGAGGAATGGAGTTGGCCATCTTATGGGTTAAGTCCTCTGAAACCATAAGCCCCCCAAAATAAACTTTTCTTCTTTTGTTCTTGTGAAGTTGCAGGTCACAGCAGTGAAAAGCTGAATAAAACAATACCCTAAATAACAATAAATATTAGGGGAATGCAAATTGATATTATCATATCACTTCACTTTTACCAAAAGCAAATAAAAAAAAAATAAAAATTGATTTAGCAAAGGTTGGCAGGAAATGCAGGAACTGAAAGCATTCTAATGTAGTGATGGGAATGTAAGACTTTCTAGAGCTATGGGGAAAAAAGCAATTCTACTCCAAATATATACCCTAAAGAATTAAATACATGGGTTCAGCAAATGTGTAATAAGAGGAAGCAAAGGAGGAGGGAAGCAGAAAGGAAAGGAGAAGTATGGGGCAGTACATAATGTACATAATGTCCATAGCAGTATTCACACTAGGCAAAGTGGAAAAAAAACAATCAAATTGATCTCTCCAGATGAATGTACAACTAAATTTTGGTATGTCCACACAATAGAACATTATCCAGCCATGAAAAAGGAATAAAATGTTGGAATTCACTACAACAGCATGAACCTTAAAAACATGTTAAGTCAAAGAGCACACAAGAAAAGGCATATAATGTGATTCTATATACATGAAAAGAATCTATACATATAGAAAGTGGATTAATGGTTGCTAAGCACTAAGAGGAGGGGAATTGGAAATTGAATTCTTGATATAGGGTGATAAGATTCTAATGACTAGAATAGTGAAGGCAGATAGGAAGGAGGCAAAGCAAGAGAGAAAACACAGGGAGAGAAAAAAGAAAATAAATCATATGAAAAATGAAAGACATAGCCAGGCACAGTAGTACATGTCTATAATTCCAGTGACTTGTGAGGCTAAGGTAAAAGGATAACTAGTTTGAGGCCAGCCTCAACAACTATCTCAAAACACAAAGTAAAAATCACTGGCATATAGCTCAGTGGCAAAATGTCCCTGGGTTAATTCCCATTGACAAAAAGAAAATAAAGAATATAACAAATTATGATATTACAGATTTTGATCCACCTTTACTTAACATCAACATATGAGAGAGATAAAGAATGCAATGTCTATGTGTCACTTATCTCACTTAACATAATGACCTCTAGTACTAAACTTCTTGCTTCATATGATAGGATATCAAACTCATTAATGTCCGAATAAGATTCTGTGGTGATTTATACTGCATATTTTTATCCACTTATGTGTGGTTGGGAGTCTGGGCTGATTCCATACCTTAGCTATTCTGAATAGCATGGCAATAATTATATGTCCAGCTGTCTATATGATATGCTGATGCCATTTCCTTTGAATAAATTCCCAAAAGGAGTGTAGCTTCACAAGTGGTTATCATTACCTTTTGGGGAACCTACTTATTGTTCTCTTATAGTTGTGATCATGTTCACTCTCCCCAGTGTGGCATAAGAATTCTCTTTTCCAAACACTTTCATCAATATTTGCTTTTTATTTTTTTGACCATTTGATAATGGCAACTCTAACTGGCATGGGATGATGTCTTAAAACAGGAGGAAATGAAACGATAAAACTTAATTTTATTTTTCTGAAAGGCAACTAAAATTGGCAAACCTTTAGTTCATCCAACCAAGAATAAAATAAGTACACAAATTAACAGAGTGAGATATGTAAAGGAAGATTTTAGAACTGATACCATATAGGTCAACATCCTTGATGCAGATATCCTCCAAAAAATACTGGCAATTAGTCATCAAAACCCCATTAAATGATAATGTCTCCAGATGAAGTGTGGTTTTCCCTGGTACGCAAGGAATATGCCAATCAGTAAGTATGGTATCAACATAATGAAAGATAAAAATAGAGTGATCATATTAATAGATGAAGAAAAATGATTTATCTAAATTCAGCTTTTTTTGTAATAATAAAAATATTCAACTATTTAGGTATAGAAAGAATATTCCTTAACATTCACGATTGTAAATCTGTCTAACACAAGCTAACACAAGCTTCAATGTTAAAATTCTAAGTGCTTTTAATCTAAGTCTAGAAAGAACCAGCCCTCTCTCATCACTTCTATAAAACAAAATCCTGGCAAATAGGCCAGAAAAAGAAGAAAAAGATGTGCAACACAAGAGGAAATAGATAGTTTCTGTTTGTAGAGGACATAATCTTATATATTTATTAAACTCCTCAAATTTCTTACAATGAAACATCTGTTAAAACTAATAAATGAATTCATTGAGGTTGCAAGATATAGAATCATCAAGAAACAACGAGCTGTGTTTCTATGCAAACAGTGGACTACAGAACCAAAACGACTAAAATCATGTCAATAAAATTAACCAGGAGACGATAGACTTGTGTACTCAAACATTAAGATACTGATAAGACAAAATTAAGAAGATATAATTTCATCAAAATATTTCCTGTGCTCATGAATTGGAAGATTAAGATTTCTGAAATGTCCATAACAACCAAAGCAATCCACCTTTATAATAAAATCCTTATCAAAATCTCAATGATGTTTGTTACAGAAATAGGAAAACAAATACCCAAATTCATACAAAACTACAAAAGAGGTCAAATAGCCCAAGAAATCTTGAGAAATAAGAACAAACCTGAAGGCATTATATAGTTTGATTTTTTTAATATATTACAAAAGTATAATACTCAAAACATTACGGTACTATCATTAAAACATACACAAATCTCAAAAAAACAGAGTAGAGAGAACAGAAATAACTCATGTACATAAAGTCCACTGATCTTTAGCAAGGATTCCCAGAATACAGTAAGTTGTTGAGAAAAATGATTTCCCCATGTAAATTTGAAATTGGACCATTACTTTGTACCATTTACAAAAGTTAACTTGAAATTTATTAAAGAATTAAATTTTAGAATTCCTAGCAGAAAACATAAAGGAAAAATTATTTGACAGCAGTCTTGGCAATGATCTTTTAGATATGGCACCAAAAGTGCAGGGGAATAAAAGGCAAAAGAAGAAAATGGAACTATATCAGACTAAAAAACATGCATTTCAAAGAAAAGAACTGACAAAATTAAAAGGCTCCCTAAAAATGGGAAAGGATATTTGCTATACTTATAGCTTAAGAGTTAATATCTAAAATATGTGAGGAATTCTTACAAATAAATAGCAAAAAGAAAAAATCAATTCGATTAAAAAATGGATAGAAAGTCTGCAAGACATTTTCTAAAGACATACTAACAGCCAACAGGTATGTGAAAATTGAAAAAATTTTAAAAAGCAAAGCAAAACTACAATGAGATGTCACCTCAACCTACTTAGACAGGTTACTGTCAAATGGACTAAAGATGCATACTGCCCTCCTATGTTATTGCAGACAAATTGCAATAACCAAAATAGAGGATCAATCTAAATAACATCAATTGAAGATTGGAAGATAAATTATGATACATTTACATAATGGTGAATTATTCACCCATAAAAATAATGATATCTGGGGCTTTGCAAAAATGTGTGCAAATAGATCATTATGTTACGTGAAATATGCAGGGCACAAAGACAACTATCATGCAATCTCACTTGCAGGTGGAGTCTACAACTGTTGATGTCAAAGAAGTTGAGAGTAGTGGAGGTTACTTGAGGCTGAGAGGAGAGGGCAGAGAAAGAACTATTGAGCAAAAGATAATAAGTTACAATTAGAAAGTAAGAAGTTTGGGTTGCTACGGCACCTCAAATTCTGCTAAGAAGGTAAATCTTGTGTTGGGTGTTCTTATCATAATACTAGTACTACGACTACTACTACTACTACTACTACTAATAATAATAATAATAACAACATTAGTAAAGATGAGAGGACTTTTTATGTAGGAGATCAGGTAGATGACTAGATAGTTTTATGGCAAATAGGGTAATAGTTTCACACAGGAATACTTAGCTCCAAAGGTAGACAGGATATGGAAAGTCAAAGAAGGGAGGCAGCTTTCAGGAAGTGGCTGGCACTAACAGGAGACACATGTTGGGAAGTTTTAAATATGGCTTCCTCCAAGCCTCATCATTCCCTGAATTAAGAAGCCTTCCTTTTATATGAAAACCTTAAGGCTTCATTCTGAAAATGGACCATAGACTTGCTATTTCTCTCACCACCTAACATCATCCTGTGAGGGGAAAATGAGCCATCTAAGGGAGTAAGCTAGATGGTTCCAAGGGGATTCAAGACCCTGAAGGGAAAGTCTCTGATATCTTGCATGGAGAGAAACACTGCTGAAAAGCATGTTATATAGCAAAGCAAGAAAGGATCCAGACCTCAATGGGTCAAGGTGATTTATTGCCATAGTTGCAGTGACACACTTTCCAAACAGAAAGTGGCCACTTGGCTTTGGACAGGTGGTCTTTTATAGAATTAATTGGGGGGCATCACAGCAGGAACATTCCTGTTTAAACTGGGTTTTTCAGTAGGATGGGGATTTATCTGAGATTTTCAGTAGGATGGCCCTCTGATAAGGGCCCAAGACAATAAGCTCTGTGGGCCCCAGTCTGTAGATTTTGACAGTAATTAGGGGGTTTTCTGCCTGACTGAAAGGGATGTAATAACTTGGCTCAATGACATCATATCTGGGTACTTCCTGATGGCCTGGGGTAAAAGAAGGAGCCCTTCCCTCAAGAGTCTAAAGCAGGAACATGACTTTGACAGGTTCTTGTGTGCAGCTCAGGAGATGGCTGTGACTTATTTTGTCATGAATTTCTGGAAAATTTTAATGAGACAAGGGAGAAAGGTAAGAAGCTAAGAATTAACATAATTAAGAGTTGGAGCATCAAAAAGGGTAATAACCAGGAGGCCCATTGAGATATAGCTCCTCATGGGGTTTTCCAGGATTTTTCCAGTGTTTTCTTTCATTTTTCCGACTATTTTATAGTTATTTTACTTTGTCTCTGACCAACCTGGACTGGTTCACATAGAAACAGAATTCTTCCTGTAGGTATAAACAGAGTCCTCCTTTTCCAGCAGTCAGTAGATCTAAACCACATCAATTTTGCAAGACCATGAAGCCCAGAGAGTCTAATTGACTTTGTAATGTTAATATTGAATTTGCTACCTGTTTGGATATCATCTATAAGTTTGTTGGATAGTTTGTGGTAGTAGGTTATAGAGAGGTTTCCAAGTCCACAGCTCCAGTGCTTATTCAACAGTTATTTCAAGGGTTGCTAATAGAGGAATAACTGGATGGCTCTCTCTGATCTGATATGAGTAATGCCTGGGATCTTTAGCTAGGGTGAGAGCTTGGGTGAGAGCTACGAATTCAAACTTTGGTGCTGGGTGTCAGGGAGGAAGTTTCACTGATTTTGCTTAAGACAATGGGAGAATTTTCTGAAGTATGTCCCTGAACGATGGCATAACCTGCCAGATGGGGATACTGTTTTGGGGAGTTGCTGTCAGTGAACCAGTCAAGGGAATTGGGGAGCAGTTAATCTATGATATGTGAAAAAGAACTGATAAAGAGGTCTAAAGTTTCAGTACAGGAGTGAGAGATTAGAGAAAATGGTGGAGAGCCAGAGTAACGTGAAGGTAAAAGGGTTGCAGGATATAATGAACAATCTTATCTGAAAGAAATCATGGGATCAATAAGATGAGCATATAAAAATTGACTTCTGGAAGGTGGTAGGGAGAGAAAAGCTTTATGATGAAAAGATCTGAGAGACTATGGGAAGTTAGGACTATATTGTGTTGGTGTAAGGTGAATTTTTGTGCATCAAGTATGAGGAAGGTGGTGATTGCTAGGATTTTTAGACATAAGGGCAAGCATTGGTATACAAGGTGAAGTTATTTTGATGAAAAAAATGATAGGCTGTGGGATGTCCCCTGCCTTTTAATAGAGGACTCCTAAAGCTTAGCCATGTTTAGAATGGAGGGAGTAGAAAAAAACACAGTGTGAGGGATTTGGTAAGTAAAAGCTAGAAGATTGCAAGAGGGAGTTTTGCAGAGTCTTAAAAGCTGAGAAAAGAGACAAGGGGATGGAAGGGGCTTAGATAAATCCCCCTTTGAGGCTTCATGGAAAGCCTCAAAATTAGAGATCCAGGTTCATAAGTAATTAAAGAGATCTAATAAAGAAAGTAGTTCTGATGCAGGGTTTTTGAGATGAGGCCAGATTCTCTGCTCCCACTGGCAAATGGAGTCTGGGCCACTACAGCAGCCAAAATAGCGTGCTTCTAATGTTTGCAGCCAATCCCAGTTAAAACTGGAAATTTGGGCTAGCTACAGGTGTCTGCAGCCAAAATTATGTTAGCAGCTCTCCATCTAAAAGCTGGGTGTTGCAGCTCTTGGTGTGGTGGAAATTCACCCCGGGAATTCGGCACCAATCTTCTGGGTTCTTGTCTCATGAATTTGAAGAATAAAATCCACAGACAACCATGGAAGGAGGAGTAAAAGGAGTAGGATTTATTTAAGGAAGGAGAGCAGAGACTCTGCAAAGCAGAGAGGTACCTGAAAGCAGGATACCATCTAGTGGAGGTTAGGCCAGGGGTTATATTGATTTGGGGTATGAACATAATTAACATTCATGCAAAGCAGGCATTGAGAAATGCATCTACGTCATTGGTTGAAACTTATGCAAAGCAGGCATTGAAACTTAGTACCAAAGTCATGTTAAAAATCTATGCAAAACAGGTAACAATTCTTTCCAAGTTCCCATCTGTGTCCACCCCCATTTGTTAGCTTTCCCAACTCAGGGACAAAGGAGTTGCTCCCACAGGTGAGCCTCATGATCATTTGGGTATGAAGGCCCTGAGTATGTCCTGTCAATCACTTTCTACTTGCTAGCTCTTAGACTGGGCCCTTGGTCTTAACTACCTAGCTTTTTTTACTATCTCTCCTAAAATTGTCTCAGTTCTTTTCTGGTGGGGAGAAGAGGAACATTTTGGAGTGCTGTTAGACAATTAGGAGGTATTGTATGGGTTTCCGAAGTCATGATGATATCTATATATAGGACTTTGTGAGAGCAGATTTGGGCCTTAGAAACAGAGACCTTGTACCCCCTTGTTGCCAATGCATGAAGGAGAAGTGGCAGTGTGAAATTTTGAATAATCATAGGAAGAGCTGCAAAGCAGGAGATCATCCGCATATTGTAGTAAGGTGCTTGAAAGTAGGTCTAGAGTAACAAGGTCCCTTTGTAATGCCTGTCCAAAATAGTGGGGGGCTATCCCAGAACTCTGGGGGAGGACCATCCACAAGCTCTGCAGGGACAGATTAGTGTCTGGGTTTGTCCAGATAAAAGCAAAGATAGGTTGAGAAGAGGAGTGAAAGGATATAGTGAAGAAAGTGTCTTTTAAATCTAAGATGAAGTGAGAGGTAGTTGGAGGAATATGGGAGACTAAGATGTAGGGTTTAGGTGTGGCGGGCGGCACCCGGGGCACACGCCATGCAGGCATCTTTAAGATGGTGGCTGGTGGCCAAACCAATTCAGCTGACCTCTTGCTGTTCCTGGTTCTTGTGCTTGCAACATCTGACCACCTAGGGACAACCAATAGGAGCTGGCAGAGTTTTCTTCCTCATAGCAACAGCCTACGGATTGGTTCACTTTTACTATTTAAGCTGTTTGACTTCCTGAATAAAGAGAGATCTCCTCAAGCAACAAGCGTGTACACGTCGTTATTGCCGCTTCGCTGGTTGAATGCGACATTTAGGCACTGCAGGATGGGTGGGGATTAAGGTTTCCTCAATTTTGCAAAGGTCTTGAACCAGACAGTATTGACCAATAGGCTTTTTAACACTAAGAATGGGAGAGTTATATGGGGAATGGACAGGGATAAGGAGGCAGGCTTCAAGGAGGTGGGAGAATTTTAGGTTTTAGCCCCTTGAAGATGCACGATATGAGAGGATATAAGAGTAAGGTAATGCATTGGGTAGGATCTTTGAGAAACATTTAGATAGGAGAATGGAGTATTGTTATCATTGGTTGAGAAGTGTCCTATATGAAAGTGTTGATATGGGGAAGAGGGAGTGGTATTAGAAGCTTGGAGAATAGGGACACAGTGTCCAGGCTAGCATGAATGAAAAATATGGTAATGGTTTGCAAGACAGGAATAGTAATGGAAGCCTTGAGTATGTGGAAAAGGTCACATTCTAATACAGGGACCAGGCATCTGGGAATTATAATAAATCATTGGACAGGGTGAATGTTACAAAGGCGCAGAGAAGAGGATGCATTTTAAGTGGCTACTCAAGAATTCCTTAGACCCCCATAATAGGGGTATCACTTCTAAGAGTGGGTCTGTGCCAAAAAGTCAAGAGGGAGAGAGTTTCCCCAGTATTGACAACAAATGAAATAGATTGACTGTTCATAATCCCAATAACCCTAAGCTCCTTGGATGTATCACTAGTTGTGATAAGAGTGTCGGAGTCCAGGCCCCCTCAATCCAATAGCTCCTTATAAGAGGTGAAAGAACAGTTGGACTGGACCAAGGGTGGGGTGTCCTTTTCTAGGGAAAGTCAACTTTCCAGTCCCCACTGTCTGCAATTTCAACAGGGTTTGTTCGGTGGCAGGACTCAGATTGGGGAAAGCCTTAGCTCAATGCCCATCTCAGACACATCAGTAGCAAGCTGTGGGTGGGCTAGCAGAAGCAGGTCTGGGGTGATGGGTGGCAGAAGCCAGAAGTTGATATTTGACTTTGAGGTGTTTTCCTCTTTTCTTCCTGGCCTCATGTTCCATGTTGTTAAAGACCTTGAAGGCAGTATCTAGGAATTTCTGCTGTGAGGTTTTGGGAACTTTCTCTAGTTATCTAAGCTTTCTGCAAATGTCTGGGGCCCACTGGCTAATGAGATGGATGTCAAGAAAAAGTGTCAGTTGTTGATTTCAGGTCAAGATTGGTATATATAGCCACTGCTTCAGTTAGTCGGTCAAAGAAAAGAGCAGGGTTTTCATCTGGGCCTTGGGTGATATTCTTGATTTTATCATAATTGACCTGAGTATGGGAATTTTTATTCATGCACTCAAGGTCCAATTGGGGTCAGCAGTAGGGCAGGCTATCTCAGTTACTGGGTTGGTGTCAGGGTCTTGGGTGTGAAGGTCATCATTAGACTTCCTGGCTTCATGCCAGATACTTTTTATTTTTATAAATCTGGTGTTAAAGTGGAGGTAAGGATATAATAGATCTCTGCCCACATTAGGTGGTAGGCCTGGGTAAGACATTAAAATTCCTTTTTATATCTAATCAGGTTTTCAGGAAGGATCTTGAGTTTTCCTTAATTTGAGACATATCAGACATGGAAATGGGGACATGATCCTGGACAGAGCCCTCAGTTCCTACCACCTCATGGAGAAGCATATCTTGAGGTTAGGAGTTATAGGATTTGAGCAGATAATTGGAAAGGAAAGAAGAGAAGGTGGGAAGGGTAGAGGGTTAGTGCCTTAGGAAGTGACTGGGGGTGGAGAATGCGATGGGATAACACTATTAGGAGGGTGGGGGTGCAGTAGGAGGAAGTTCATCTGCAACTTCAGAGAGCAGCAAAAGAGCTGGTACAGGAGGAGGTTGGAGGGTGTGGGGTTTTAAGTTTCTTGGGAAGGCAAGTATCTGCAAGGAACAGTTGGAGAGCTGAGCAGGGTTGACACAGAGGAGGACAGGATCAAAGACAGATAAAAGACTGGAGATAAGGATTTTCAGAACATTTGCAATTTTGTGTAGGAAGTCATTATGATCTTTTTGTATTTTTTGGATCAAAGGTTCTGAATTCAGGCCTTTGAGTCTGGTTGTCTAATTTGTACTGAGTCCTAATTTGGGTGCTTAAGAAGATAATGCTCTTAGGCTCCAGGTCAAATCGAAAGTGAAGAGTTTTGAAGACTTTTAGAAGACAATTGAGGTGGAATCTGTAGTAATGGAGTATTTTGCCCCCATAATGTTCAAGCGTGATGGAGATGACAGGAGAAGATAAAGGGTCCTCTATTTACTCCTTCCACCCAGTGCCAGAGCCAGATAACCTGCAAGGGAGTGGGCATCCCCAACTCCAGTCCCAAGGTGAGGACCCCGGGGATTCAGAAATGAGGGGGTTTCCAGCAGGGCATATCTGTGAGAAACCTGAAGACTTCTCTGGTAAATTGATTAGGATGACCGTTATTGCATGCAGAAACCAAATGAAGAATGTATCCGTGATCTGGAGGTCTGGCAGGACAGCAAATAGAAAGAAAAGAATGAGGTTTCTGGAAGGCATCAATAAAGAGCTGAGAAAGCTCGTGCTCCATTCACACAGCATTAAGGCTGCAAAAATCCATTGCTCCAGGAACTTCCTTTGTTTTTTTAAAGAGCTAGAGAGGAGGAGAGAATCAATTTTATTTAGATTTATCATCTGGTCTTTGTGGTTCCAAAACACAGCTGTGTATGTGTGCTAGGGTTCAGACCCAGGTACTCACAAACGCCGGACAAGCACTCCAACTACTAAGCCACCACTCCAGCCTCTCTGTCTACATATCTAGGGGGAAAAAAGAGACTTACATATGGTCAATAGAGAAGAGATTATGTCACATTCAATTGTGAATCAGGATGCCAATCAACTCCAAATACTCCCAGCAGAAAACAAGGAGGACTAGCACAGATAAATAAAAGAAACCTCCCCCATGTAGATGGGGCCTTGAGCTACTTTGCAGCTTTACCCCATTCTGCACTCCGGATTGTTCTTTCACTTTTGATAAAGCCTTTGTTTTGCCTGCAACCTCTCCCATCTCGCTCAGACCTTTGTTCTGGTCCTCAAGACTCTGGACCTTGGCCAGTTGTGGTGGAATAAACTTGTGAACTCAGTGGCTAGGAAGACTGAGGCAGGAGGATCCCCAAGTCTGTAAACTCAGTGGCTAGGGAGACTGAGGCAGGAGGATCACAAGTTCAAGGCCAGCCTTAGCAAATGAGTGCATCCCTACCCAACTTAGTTATACCATGTCTCTAAATGAAAAATAAAAAGTGTGGGGGATGTGGCCAAGGTAAAGCCCCTCTGGGTTCAGTCCCCAGTACCTAAAAAAAAAAAAAAAAAAAAAGAGAGAGAGAGAGAGAGAGAGAGAGAACATGATCCCAGATGCCCTGGGGAGTCTTACTGTATGCCACTAATTGAGGGAGATGACGAAAGAGAGAAGAGATAGAGGAAGCACTGGCCACTGAAATGGAGCAAATTATATCCAATGTGTATATGGTTATGCCAAAATGAATCCTGCTATTATATGTAACTATAATGCAATAACAAAGCAGATTTTTAAAATATAGTTCTATCACCTCCTAATAGTACCACCCTAGATAACAAATATCCAATACATGAAACTTTAGGTTACAAAATCAAACCATATCTAAAACAGCAACCATATTTTGTATGTAGTAGACATTTTGTTCAACAGAACAATGGTCAAATTGATTGCAAAGAAGTGATTCTAAGTCTATAACTTGTAAGTCTGAAAGTAGCTAAGAGAAATTGATACTAATTAGAATATAAGTGTTTGTATGCAAGTGTATATGCGCATTTGTCATTATACATAAATATGTACATGTATATACATGAATACATGATTTCTCACTTATGCATATATAAAGTATTATTTTTTTAAGAGAGAGGGACAGTGAGAGAGACAGAGAAAGAGAGAAACAACTTTATTTAGTTTTTCACATGGCCTTAGTTGCTCCAACACTTAGTTGTGTACGTGGTGCTGGAGTTTGAACCTGGGTCCTTATGCTTGCCAGGCACGCCGAAACCACTGAGCCCCTGCTCCAGCCCCAAGTATTTTTAATTCTTTATTTTCTTAAACTTTCTAATAACATTCAACAGCTTATTTGGGTCCTATGTCTTATCTCCCAATAGGAACACATTTGGTTTTATTTTCATTTGTTTTGTTTGTTATTTGTTTTTCCCTTGTGTCTCACACACCAAACCACCCATTGCAAGAATAGCAGTTGATGGTTTCTTTGTGCCTGCCACTGGTCCAGGAGAATGGTGGTGCATTGACTTATTAACTTAATCTCATATATTTGTGTTTCTTTTATTAGTGACTCTCTTTGAGATAGTTGGATAACACTGTTTTATCTATTTCTATGTCCCTGTATCTATCATGTATGTATCATCTATCTGTCTATCTATATCTGTCATCTATCCATCATCTACCTACCTCTTTGATTTTATTTTCTTTCCTCTCCAGAAATACACACCTCTCCTATGGGAACTCAGTCACCCTCTGTGGCTACTCAAGTTTCCTGCACACTTAGAGGATTCCTGAGCTTCTCTGAGTCTGAGTACCAGCACTTGCTTCCAGAGACACAGTGCACAGAAAGTGGCTATTGCAAAACTGGAAAGTAAATTTACAGTCTTAAAAATTCCCATGAGAACTGAGGAATATGCCTTGGACATGTAAGTAACTGTATTTTTTAATGAAGGTCTTTTGAGAAATACTTCTGGGAAAAAAATTTCTCATTACTCTCATCATTTAGAAAGAAGTTGTGATCCCTTCTTCATTTGTATTTGGCTCTTGCAGTGAATTTTTTCCCGAAGTGGTTGTACAAGACATGACTCTTAGATGTATATATGCATGATGATTATGTTAACCTTGGAGCATCAGGAAGATGTATTTGCAATTCAAATCCGAGATCACTTTCTTGTTGAATGAATAGACATTTCACAGTGAATCCAGGACGGTTTTCAGGGGGATTTTAAACTTCACACTCCTTGCAAAATAGTGAAGTTTTCCTCTTAACCATGTAAGGAAAGTGATCTTGAAGATATTTTCTAAGAAATGACCCAAGTTTGTTTGAATAAATGACTTATAGTTTTACCTTTCATTTCAGGTATACGTGTTAGGAGAGAGTGAGCAAACTATATACTGAGGAACATAACTCCATGACCTACATATTTTCCAGAGTAACATAAAAATAACTTAAAGCTCATCTTCAACTGATATGCAGGTAATCTATGCTAGAATCCTTGTTTGGTGATCGTTAAATCTATTTGCTGTTTACTTTGTTATTTCAGGGTATTCATTCACGTGGTCTACTAAAATTTAATCAAGAGTAAAAAGCATTTTTTCAATGTTTGGCTTTAGTTTATATTGCAACCATAGACTTAATTTTGTATTCCATATTTAAATACAATAAAATGTTGTAAATGTGCTTCTAATCTTCAATGTTTGGGGAATATTTCCACCTTTCAAAAGACCACTTTTCAAAAATTGTCTAGATTCACTATAATAAGGTAAAGTAAGTTTACAGTAAGAGCAAAGTCTGATGTCAGCAATAAGAAAGTATATATTTTAATATATGTAAACACTAGGGAACCTGGAGGAGAAGCATTCCTACAATGCTGACCGCCGTTTTTGTGGGGTAAGCAAGACTGTTCATCATCACTACAAAAGATCAAAACTGACTTTTTCACTTAATATTGATAGTATAAAAATTACTTATTTAAAATTAGGTGTTAAATTTACAATAATGCCAATCCTATTTTTTCCTATCAGCTGAACATGGTCTGCATCCAGTTTTGTTTGAATCACCCTTCTAAAATCTATGTTTTACTGATTGTTTTGGTTATTTCAAAATATTTGACTGTAGGTGTGTGTGTACTCATGATCTTTTAGACAATTCTTAATCCCTTCATTCAAATAAAGAAGAGGATAGGAACAAGGTAAGTAATTCTTGGTTCTCTTATCTCTTATTGTTCCAGGAGATTAGGCATCATAAACTCATGTTCACCTCCTTATTTCCCTAAATGATGTCTTTATCTTGATAGTTTAATCAATGTTGAAACTGAAACTTGGAGAAGTTAAGTACCTTGAGCAAGTAAAAACAGCTTTTGTGAAAAAGGAAAAATTAAAAATAATCCTACTTACACTTTCTTTAATTCACCATAAATAAAATACAAAAATATATAAATAAAATATATAAAAATATATAGAAAGTTTGCATAATGTACAAATCCATACTGGGTAATTTGACTGGCATCTCTTTATGTGGAAAGGTTGCTTTTCCTTGATGACAGCTTCTTTATAAAGTTAAATATCCAAGTCTGAAATGAAATAAATAAATAAAGGAAAGAAACTACCTGTATTTCAAATCATATTATTTCATCTGATGACAAATATATAGATGTTAGGGATATCTAAGTGACCACTGTTCTAAGAATTTCATTACAAGTTTACCAATGTGTAGACACTTGAATAAAAATTATTTAGCCCTTTTTATTTTTTTATAATTTTATAATTTATTTATTTATAATTTTTCTTCATTGACTTCATAACATGAATACATTTAACTAAAAATTTCTTCTTTATCATTTACACATTTAATGTCTGAAAAGTTTTTTTTAAATGTCATGTCTTACTCTGACTATATTTCCTTTCACCTGAAGTTGTTCCTGTTGCTCTTCTACCTGTGCCTCCAGGAGTGATGGACGTTTATTTCCATTAATATGCAGGTTGGAGCATTGATTATTCTACCAGTCAAATTAAAAGCCTGGGCTGCATAATAATTTCAAAACAAAGCAATTTTCAGCACACATATTTTTGTTACAACTGCGGTGGTGTCTTTGACAGTGATCTCATGGTATGAGACTTAGTTCTCTCAGGGCTATACAATTGAAACTTCTCCCTTTTCTATGGAGGTGGCTAAAGAAGAATTAGAAGATCTATTTTTTTATTTAATTTCACAATTTTTGGCTCTCTGATCTAGGGAATTCACTGCTTTCCTTAATTTGTTCCTTGTATCCCAAAACTAATATGGTTATGTTTGATGGGTGTTTTAATTCTTAAGCCATTTTAACAGATAGACTTATTATTTAAAATCGATTTTCAAGATCACTTCTATTTTCTATGTACATTTATATAATGGAATATGCTATATTCACAAATGATATATCATTTTCAGTGATTACGACACAGCATTCAAAGTAAAAAAGTAATTTTTGAGATACTAGAACTTATACACAATTTTAAGAATAAGGCCTATTGTCTTGAAAGTATAACAGAAAATATAAAATATGGTACAGTTGAGAATTTCCCCTATTTATGTAATCAAATATATTCAGCAGAAACTGAATGCTTAATTGAATGTGTTATGTGGTATGGTTTAAAGTTATACCTTTTTACATCCAAAATAGGCTTAAATATCATGGATAACAGCTACATAATTTCAGAAATTCAGATCTGATTACTCCATACATGTTGCATTAAAACTCTGTACACTTAAAGAATTGGTATCTGTAGGATCAGATATGGTTGCTATGTCTAATTTAAGAATAATTCCTCCCCAGGGAGGAGAGAATGCAGAAGCAGAGGCCATCTGTAGTTCATTCTTCCATTATTTTTGTGTGATTTCAACCCTGAACTTACAGAGAATAATATATGTGAATCCATGATTAAGCACATAATAGCCGAGAGTTCCCTGACTATGAACTTGCAGTTATATTATGTAACATCTCTTATGGACTCTTTATGTCCAAAATTAGTTCTAGGGAAACAAATGAATGCTGAAAAAATAAAATTATCTGTGATTTCAATTACCTTTTACTTTGTATATTTATAACATTAATATTAATAATTATACAGTTTTCCCTAAGATAACCTGTTTACACTAAAATTGAATCAAGAGGGGTTGGAGTGGTGGCTCAGCAGTTAGGGTGCTTGCTTTGTACGTGTGAGTACATGAGCTTGAACCCCAGCACCATGTACACAGCGAAGTCTTGGAGCAACGAAAGCCACATGAAAAACTAAATAAAAAGTTGTTTCTTGCTTTCTCATTCTCACTGTCCCTCTCTCTCTTCAAAAAAAAATTTTAAAAACTACTACAGAAATCAGTTGTAAATCACAAGAACAAATATAATTAATATATTGACTTATCAAGTAGCTTTTATGATTTGTTAGACTAGCTTCCAGAACTTACATAATTGTGTTTCTGTTGAAAATGCCTTTCCCCAATTCCATCTTTCCACAGATGCTCAGATCTTTTTTGCACAGAGCATACACCATATGGAAAGTCAAAGGAACATATCTGAATTTATTCTCATGGGCCTTTCCTCTGACCGAAACATACAAATATTCTGCTTTGTGTTCTTCTTATTTTGTTATCTTGCCATTTTGGTGGGTAACCTTCTGATCCTTATCTCTATACGATGCAGTCCTCTTTTTAACCAACCCATGTATTATTTCCTTTGCCAATTGTCGTCTGTGGACATCTGCTATACCTCCTGTGTGACACCCAAACTGATCAGTGACCTGCTGGTTGGAAGAAAATCCATCTCTTATGCTGACTGCATGTTGCAGGTCTTTCTCATACACTTGTTTGGAATTGTTGAAGTATTAATCCTGACAGCCATGGCCTTTGATCGATATGTTGCCATTTGCAGACCTCTGCACTACATGTTCATTATGAGCAGAAGGAGGTGCAATGTCTTAATCCTGGCTGCCTGGGCTGGGGGTGCTGCTCACTCCTTTTCTCAGTTCTCTATGATAATCTGGTTGCCCTTCTGTGACTCCAATGAAATTGATCACTACTACTGTGACGTTTTTCCATTGCTGAAAATTGCCTGTACTGATACTTACCTCATTGGTGTCCTGATGGTGGCCAATTCAGGAATGGTTGCCTTAGTAACTTTTGTTGTCTTGTTTGGGTCTTATGTCATTATTCTGTTCACATTAAGAAATCACTCAGCAGAGGGAAGACGCAAAGCCCTCTCTACTTGTGGGTCTCATATCACTGTGGTTATCTTATTCTTTGGACCTTCCATATTTGCCTATCTTAGACCTCCTACCACTTTCCCTGAGGACAAAATCTTTGCTCTGTTTTACACCATTATTGCTCCAATGTTCAATCCGCTCATCTACACCTTGAGAAATACAGAGATGAAAAAGGCCATGAGAAAAATTTGGTGTCAAAGTTTATTTTAAGAAGAAAAGTATAATGGATAATTGAATTGTACTACTTTAGAAATGCCTTTGACATACTTTAGAAATGCATGCAAATCCATCTTTCTTTTATAACAGTTTTCAATTAGGCAAATTATGGAATCAGCCTTGGTGTCCATCAGTGGATAAATGGGTGAAGAAAATGTGGTATATACATACAATGGACTTTTGTGAGCCATAATTAAGAACAAAATCATGTAAATTTCAGGAAAATGGATGGAACTGGAGAATATAACTTTCAGCAAAATGAGCCTGACTCAGAGTGAAAATGATTTTGTGTTCCTTCATATGTGGAAGCCTGAGGGAAAGAACTGGGGGTAGTTGGGACACTCTGAAAATAGAAGGGTGACCAGTAATATGGAGGGAGTGAATCGGGGAGAAAGGTGGTGATGGTGTGGGCAGTTTTGGGGCATAAAATTGATCCAATTTTGTTTTATTTATCTCTTAGTTGTACCACAATGAACTCAATCATTCTTTATATTTGAGATGCACCAATTAAAAAATGGCTGATGGAAATCATTTGCCCTTTATATTGTTTATTGCATGAAATATGCATGAAAATGGAAAGACAGGATGAGCAATCAATAGATATTGTCCCTTTGCAGTAGAGCTGCATTATTGAGTTGCTCTGAGACTACTCATTTGGGAAAGACTGATGTCAACTTATTCCAAAACATAAAAAAGCAAGGATTCAATCACCATTTTAGAAAAAAAAAGACAAATGAAATGAAATGCATTTTTTCTAAAGCATAATTCTTTTCATTTTGCATTTTTCTTTCCTTTATGTTTACAAAAAAGAATATGAAAACACAAGATATGTATGTCATTAAAAACATACCACTTTGCATAAAGAGGAATCATTAATTGTGTATATTGTGAATAATAGAATTCAGAGAGAGATTTTCCAAAGGCAGCTGAGAAAATGTAACAATATTTTTGTATCATCTATCAATAAGAAAGTACCTCTATGTAAAATAGCAGAAGGTAAATAACACCAAAATATTAACAAGATATTTTAAAAACATAATGATTATTTTAATATTTAAATGTATTAAAATTTCAAAATATGATTTCAACAGTAGTATAGCATGAAGCAAGAGGTAATAGGAAATGTGATACCAAAGGCAAATTGTGATAATCTATATTGGATAATGTTTAAGTAAATTACATCTTCATAAGTTACTAATAAAAAATGAGTGTAGTTCCATATTGGATCATTCTTTAAAACCAAACAGTAAAGATAATATATCAATGCCTAAAGGACTCAGGTTACAAAGTTAATCTGTGATTATTATTCTTAGTTCCATTGTCAAGAATTCTCATTATGCTTCTCTTGAAAGCAGTTTCAAAACTTCATAAACGATGAATAAACCTAAAGTCTTAGGGGTAAAGTCAAACTACAAATAATTAATGTATTTTTTCCATCATCAAAGCCACATCTAATAGTTTTGGTGAACAGAAAATGAGCAATGAACAAGTAAACCTCAATATGATTTGTCATTCTACCATTTTCTCACTTCCCAAATCTAGGCAAATCAATACACATCTGTAAATTTTATGTTTAATTTATGGTATAAAATAATAAAATGTATCAATAGTACTCATATAGGAAATGAAGAATTTTGATTCATATAAAAGTAAATTGATCAGTTGTTAAGACAATGTGAACTCCACAAACAATATCAAGAATTCTTACATTACATGTTGTGCATCAATAACTGTGCTGGGGTCGTGGGCTAGAAGATGGCGACTGGCAGAATTACTGAATGAAAAATCTTTCTGTGAAGAGGGACACCAGTGGTGGGGGAAGTGCCTTTCTATGAGGTGGGTAAACAGGAAAATTTATGCCTAAGGTCATTAGCATTCAAGCAAGGAAATTTAGAGATACAGAGGGCTGGATAAACTAAGCATACAAGAAAATCCAAATAAAGATCGAGCAGCTCTGGGTGCAACGTCTGCCACCCAGCAAGTAGGCAGCTGGATCATCACAGAGAAGAGGGAGCAGCACACAAAAAAAGAGAAGGACACTTAGGAGAGGTGATCTCTGATATCTGAAGAACACATGCAGCACTCCTCAGCTGTGCTCCATGGCGTGTGGCAGGAACCCAGGGACTGCATTAATGCAGGCAATTTAGACCCCCCTCCCACCAATCTGGCTATGGAAAGCCAGGGTGATCACCATTTTTACACCATCCACTGGGCAGTCCAAACAGGTGCTCCAAGAACCTGGATTTCAGATTGGTCTCCACAATGGCTGCATCATTAGGCAACTAAGACTCCAGGACCCCAGTGTTCTGACTGCCCTGGGGGCTGTGTGGGCCTGGCAGACCCTCCCTACTGTTCCTGTCACTCTTGAATAGAGCCCCCTCCCTGAACATGCAGTTCCACAGGATCTACATGGGCTGGGTGGGGTTGGGCTTGCAGGACTGGGGACTCTGGAGCATAAAAAACCTGGACCTCTCAGGCTGAGCAGAGATAATCTTCAGCCTCATTGACCAATGAACAGAAGAGGCAGCCCCAGACCAGTGCCTTCCTCTGCTTTCAGGCCCTGAGTTCTGGGAACAGAGGCAGTCCCATAGGCTATGGGCACTTTAACTGGGGTTTGGTTTCCATGCCCCTTGTTGCATTTGAGACCTCCCCAGGTGTGGGTATGGCTGGGCTGGTTTCTCCTTCTCACCCCATCTCCTGTTACTGGGGCTGAGACTGCCTCTGGCATCATATCTTGGGGGTGAGAGTGAGTGCAGAGCAGTGGCTTGAGCAAGCCTTAGCAAGCAAGCGAGTGCAAGGAGGGAGTGTGAGAGAGGTGGAGAGTGGGAGACAGGGCAGAGCAGGGGCTTGGTCGAACCACTGCTGAAAGAAAGTGCACAGCAATTTAAACGTGTTGTACTCATTAGAGGCCTCATTTTAAATAGTATTTGAAGTAGCCCTAAATTCCCGTTTACTAAGAACAAAGAACAATGAACCATGTTTCATACCACCAGTTGAACTGACCCCTTAGCGAATAAATAGCCAATCAGGAGCTGATGAGCCAATTCCTAACATACCAAACTATATATGGTAGAAGTCTGAGACAAAGGGTACGATGGCGGATAGAAATATATCATATATGTTAGAAGATCAACCAATCATGTACTCTGCTTGGTTTGAATTTCCTGCTTCACCATGAAATCCTATAAAAGTATCACTGTATTAAGCACCAGGCGCTCTCTCTGAACCCCCTGCAGCCGTGATGGTCACGGAGAGAGCCTAGACTCAAGCCTGCATTAAATGGCCCTTCTGCGTTAGTATCGGATTTGGCTCCATGGTGGTCTTTGGGGACTCTAGACTAGAGCATAGCATTTGGGGGCCTTCCTGGGATACCAAGACCCCTGAAGGATCCCCAAACCAGAAGGACAAACACTGGCCCGGTGAGCTTCATTGTCTGTCTTGTGTTTTTCTGTAATTGTTTCTGAACTGTTTAAGAAGACCCAGGAAATCATTGAGTTGGCAGAGGGCCTAAGTGGACACACTGGCAGGTCGCAAACTGGGGGTCGTCGAAGATGTTCCCAACCCCCCTGGAGGGGATTGGATTCCCCTGGTATCTCTGAAAGGACAAGGTAGGTCGCTCCTGCAGCATGTCGTGAGGCCATCGTCCTACTTCCGGTTTTGCCTCCAGTCGACGGGAGGACTTGCATTTGCCGCTCTCTGTGTGTCCATCTTTGTAGTGTCTGTGTCTTGTGGCATTTATTTTTATTGGAAGGACAAAATGAGACAGACTCAAAAGACTCCTCTCTCTCTCCTGACATAACATTTCTGAGAAGACGTTAAAAGTAGGGCTCATGATTTAAGTGTTGAGGTAAAGAAGGGAAAACTTGTAACTTTTTGTTCCACAGAATGGCCTGCTTTCAATGTGGGATGGGCAGCTGAGGGAACTTTTGACCTCGCACTAACAGGAGAAGTTAAAGATGTCATCTTTCGACGGGGACAACGAGGCCATCTCCACCAGATTCTATACATACTGTTCTGGCAAGATTTGGTCGAAAATCCCCCAACATGGTTAAAGCCCTTTTTGTCTTCACATAAACACACAAAGGAAAAAGTCCTAGCAGTTCGGGAACACCCTACCGAACAAAGATGGACTGAGGATAGATCTGCAGCGCCACTCTATCCTATTCTGCAGGGCGAAACTCCAGAGGAACTAATGTTCCCTCCCCCCTATCCTTCGCCTGCACTGCTTGGCCCTCAGAACACTGAGGCTGAACCCCAACAGGGGTGAGGGAGAGATGGGGGCGCTGCAGTTGTGGGAGGAGGGCCTGCCTCAGGCACCAGGTCAGGGAGAGTACAAAGGGGCTTGGTGGACTCAACCGTCCTGCTCCTACAAGCAGCAGGACCCCCTGATGGGGCAGGGAACCAACCACACCACTGCTGGCCCTTTACCACTAGTGACCTATTCAATTGGAGAACCCAGAATGAGAAGTTTTCAGAAAACCCCAAAGATTTAATTAGCCTGCTAGACACTGTCCTCTTTACTCACCAGCTCCCCTGGGATGATTGTCGCAATTTTTACAGGTTCTGTTGACCACTGAGGAACAGGAAAGAATTCAGGTGGAAGCCTGAAAATTAGTCCCGGGAGATAATGGACAGCCAACCGCAAACCCTGATGTTATTAACACTGTTTTCCCCTCACCCGCCCGACCTGGGATTTTAACACAGCAGAAGGTAAGGAGAGGCTCCGGGTTTTCCGCCAAACTCTGATGGCAGGTCTCAGGGCTGCTGCTAAAAAGCCCACTAATTTGGCTAAGGTAGGAGACATTCAGCAGAGTAAGGAGGAAAGCCCATCCTCCTTCTTAGAGAGAATTACGGAAGCCTTTCGACAGTACACCTCCATGGACCCTGAGGCCCCTGAAACAAAGGCTGCAGTTATAATGGCCTTCGTAAATCAGGCAGCTCCAGATATAAAAAGGAAGTTACAGAGAGTAGAAAGATTAGGAGAGGGCTGGAGCCGTGGTTCAGTGGTTTCGGTGCTTACCTGGCAAGCATGAGGACCCAGGTTCTAACCCCAACACCACGTACACAACTAAGTGTTGGAGCAACTAAGGCCATGTGAAAAACTAAATAAAGTTGTTTCTCTCTTTCTCTGTCTCTCTCACTGTCCCTCTCTCTAAAAAAAAAAAAAAAAAAAAAAAGAAAGAAAGAAAGATTAGGAGAAAAGAGCCTGCAGGCACTGATGACAATAGCAGAAAAAGTCTATAACAATAGAGAAACCCCGGAATAGAGGGAAGCCAGGGCTAGGGCAGAGGATAGAAAGGCAAGAGCTGCAGAAAATGCTAAATAAACTCAGAACATGGCAAGGATACTCCTGGCAGCCATGTCTGGAACCCTGGAGGAAAAGAGGCATCAACTGAGACACCTGGCAAGAGACCAAGGTAAGGACCCACGCCCCAAGGGAAAACCCAAGTTGATGAAGGACCAATGCACATATTGCAAGGAGGTGGGCCATTGGGCCAGGGAGTGTCCTAATAAAGCTAAGAAAAAGGGGGCTTGCCAGGAGAAAAATCCCCAGCACATCTTTCTCACAGGGGCAGAAGAGCACAGTGATTAGGGGAGATGGGGTTCGGATCCCGTCCCAGAACCCAGGGTAACCCTCAAAGTGGAGGGGACTCCAATAGACTTTCTAGTAGACACAACATTCGGTCCTACTCAAACCACAAGGAAAACTGTCCAGCAAAAGATCATGGGTACAGGGGGGCCACAGGGATGAACCAATACTCATGGACTACCAAAAGAACAGTGGACCTTGGCATGGGCCGAGTATCCCATTCATTTATGGTCATCCCAGAATGCCCTTACCCCCTATTAGGAAGAGATTTATTGACCAAAATAGGGGCTCATGTTAGTTTTGGACCCGAGGGGGTGTCTGTCCTGGACCCCAAGGGTCAACTCATCGAGGTTCTAACTATCAACCTGGATGATGAATATCGCTTACATCAACAACTAATACCTCCAGCAACTGGGATGAATACTGGCTAAAAGTCTTTCCCCAAGGCATGCGCAGAAACGGGAGGAATGGGATTGGCCCAACGCTGGTCAGCAGTTTATGTGGAACTCAAACCGAGGGCAGACCCCGTGAGAGTCCTACAGTACCCCATGCCATTAGAGGCCCACATAGAGATCATCCTCCACATTCGTCACCTGTTAGACTTGGGGGTACTGAGACCATGCCTATCTACCTGAAACACCCCCCTGTTGCCAGTCCGCAAGCCGCAAACTAATGAGTACAGATCAGTTCAGGACCTGTGTTAACAAAAGGGTATTGGATGTACATCCAAATGTTCCTAATCCTTATACTCTTCTTAGTTCGCTGCCACCAGACCGGCAATGGTACACTGTTTTAGATTTAAAAGATGCACTCTTCAGTTTGCCCCAGCCCCTAAAAGCCAGGAGATGTTTGCCTTTGAGCGGACGGACACTGAAAAGGGGAACAGTGGACAGTTAACCTGGACCAGACTGCCACAGAGATTTAAAAATTCGCCCACCATCTTCGATGAAGCACTCCACGAGACTTGGGTGAGTTTCACGTCAACCATCCGGGCCTGACACTTTTGCAGTATGTGGATGATCTCTTGATAGCTGCTGATAACTATCAACTGTGCTTGCAAGGCACGAAAGATTGGTTAGAGACCCTGGGCGAACTAGAATATCGAGCATCGGCTAGAAAAGACTAGATATGTAAGCCTGAAGTAAACTATTTGGGGTACCTGTTAAAAAGGGGACAGAGGTGGCTCACTGAAGCACGAAAAGAGGCAGTGCTTAGGATCCCAAGGCCCACCACTCCACAACAAGTGCGAGAGTTCTTGGGATCTGCTGGCTTCTGTCGGCTTTGGATACCTGGATTTGCTGAGTTAGCTAAACCCCTATATGAGGCCACCAAGGAACGAGAAGGGTTCTGATGGACAGAGGAGATGGAGAAATCCTTACACAAATTAAGACTGCCCTCCTTTTGGCTCCAGCCCTGGGGCTGCCAGATGTGACCAAGCCCTTCTATTTGTACCTGGATGAGATTCAGGGCATTGCAAAGGAAATATTGATCCAATACTTGGGCCCATGGCAGAGACCTGTAGCTTATCTCTCTAAGAAACTGGATCTCATTGCCGCTGGTTGGCCCCTTTGCGAATAATTTCAGTCACTGCCTTGATAGTTAAAGATGCTGATAAGCTGACTTTGGGCCAAGAACTTTATGTTACCACTCCCCATGCCATAGAAGTAGTCCTCAAACGGCCACCTGATAGATGGCTCAGTAATGCTAGACTTACACATTACCAAGGATTGTTACTAAACCCCACCAGAATTACATTCCAGACACCCACTGCCCTGAACCCACCTACCTTACTGCCTAACCCAGAGCTGGAGGCACCCCTTCACAATTGTGCTGAGATCTTAGCCCAAGTACATGGCATCCGGGTGGACCTACAAGACCAGTCACTACCTGATGCTGAACTCACGTGGTGCACAGACAGTAGCAGCTACGTCCTGGATGGACAGAGTTATGCGAGAGCTGCAGTGGTAACTGAAACAGAGGTTGTCTGGGCACAGGCCCTGCCGAATGGGACATCAGCCCAGGGGGCAGAGCTAGTGGCATTGACAAAAGCCTTGACTTTGGGCAAAGATAAGAAACTGACCGTTTACACAGACAGCAGGTGTGCATTTGCTACAGCCCATGTGCATGGGGCCATTTACAAAGAAAGGGGACTATTAACAGCTGAAGGCAAGGCCGTCAAAAATAAGGAAGAAATATCGGCCTTGCTGGAAGCCCTGTGGCAGCCTAAAAAAGTTAGCCATAGTGCACTGCCCAGGACATCAGAAACTGGACTCCCGCTTTGCTCAGGGAAACAATATGGCTGACGAGATGGCCCGGAAAATAGCCCTAGTAACAGAGGCCCTAGTGACCACTACCCTGCTGGACCCTGGGCTGACACACTTGTCCAGCACTCCCAAATATACTGAGACACATCTAAATTGGATCAAGCGACTGCCCACGACACAACTCAGTGAAGGATGGTGGCAGTCAGCAGATTGCAGTGTCATCCTCCCTGAGAAACTGGGAGAGCAGGTCCTTCATAAAATACATCAATCCACCCATATGGGAACTAGAAAAATGCAAGACCTATTGAGGCATGAAAAGATCAAAATTAAGGACTCAAACTCTAAGATTGAACAAGTCATCTCTAGGTGTAAGGCTTTCCAACTGACCAATGCCACCAAAAGTACTGCAACACCAGGATCCAGGATACGAGGTAATAAGCCTGGAGCATAGTGGGAAGTGGATTTCACGGAGGTGAGACCTGGCAAGTATGGATATAAGTACCTTTTGGTTTTTATAGATACGTTCTCAGGATGGGTAGAGGCCTTCCCCACCAAGCATGAAACTACCCAAATAGTGGCCAAGAAGCTTTTAGAGAACATTTTACCTAGATTTGGTTTCCCTACCAAGATAGGCTCAGAGAAAGGACCAGCATTCGTGTCGAAAGTAATACAGGGACTAGCGACTGTTCTGGGGGCTGATTGGAAATTGCATTCTGCATATAGACCCCAGAGTTCAGGAAAGGTAGAAAGAATGAATAGGACCCTAAAAGAGACCCTAGCTAAATTGACCATGGAGACTGGTGGTGACTGGGTGTCCCTCCTTCCCTTTGCCCTTTATAGGTTACATAATTCCCCATATAGACTGGGATTGACTCCTTTTGAAATTATGTTCGGAATACCCCCTGCATTAATACCTAACCTTCAATCTGACCTGTTAACTGAGTTTGATGACCAAGAATTATTAACCTCCCTTAGAGACCTCCAACAGGCTTACCAGAATGTTTGGCTGAAACTGAAGGCCCTCTATGAGACAGGACCTTCCCCCAAAACTCACTGCTATCTACCCGGCAATTGGGTGTATGTATGGAGGCACTGACAAAGAAACCTTGAGCCTCGCTGGAAAGGACCCTACAACATGATCCTTACTACCCCGACTGCACTCAAGGTTGACAGAATAGTCTCCTGGATCCACCACACCCACGCAGACCCCTTCACAGTGAAGGAAGACTCCCTGCCACAATGGATGGCCTCCAGGAACAAGGACAATCCCCTCAAACTCAAATTTCAACGAGCTGGGCCCCGGTAACCTTTTTCCTTGTCCTAACCCTGTCCCACACTCGCTCGGGATATGGAAATCCGCACCAACTTTTAACCTGACTTGGATGGTCATGGATATGTCCACAGGAGACATTCTTAACCAGACTTCCAAGGTCTCCCCTCTCAACCTCTGGTTCCCAGAATTAATCTTCGATTTAGGGCTTCTTTTCCTCAGCTGGGGCGCAATGGGAATCCAGCTCAACTATTTTTATGTTTGTCCCGGGGATAAACAATCAAAGGGAAAATGTGGGGGGACAGCTGATTACTTCTGCAAATCTTGGGACTGTGTAAGCACTGGTGACATATATTGGACCGCTCCCAACAAGGGAGACCTCATTAGTGTGAGCAGGAATTCTAAAACTGTTAACAAGGGGACGTTAGAGATTCATGACCTGCGGTAAGACTGGCTGCCCTTATTGTAATCCTATTAAGATAAACTTCACTGAAGTAGGGAAAAAGGCGACAGATTGGGAATTAGGTAAAACCTGGGGAATTAAGCTCTACACACACTCAGCAGGGGCTCTTTTTACCTTGCAGTTTATGGGACACCCATTCCCCACCCAAACTGTGGGGCCTAACCAAGAGATAGGACCCAATCAGGCAGTAATGACTCATCCTAGAGCAGTTAAGCCCACCAAATCACCTGTAGCAATCGCTACGACCATGTCTCGCCTCAATAATTTCCATCCAGAGTCACCCATCCCAGTTCCTGATCCCCTACTTCCACCTTCAGGGGAACCCCTATGGGACCTAATGGTTAAATCTTATCAAGTTTTAAATGCCACAAAGCCCAAACTTACTGAATCCTGCTGGCTCTGTTATGATGTAAGATCCCCCTATTATGAAGGGGCGGCCATGGTTGCAGACTATACCGTAGCCTCCAAGGCTGATAAATGCAGGTGGCAGCATAGAGGCTCAGCCAGACTAACTTTACAATCATTGTCAGGACAAGGACTTTGTGTGGGGCGAGTAGCTTCCACCCACCAGCACAAACCATTGAGCAACCCTCCTCTGACTACATATTATCCCCCGAGGATGGGTGGTGGACATGTTCTACTGGACTCACCCCCTGCATCCATGGCAAAGTCCTCAACCATCTAAAGTTTTCTGCATGCTGGTGCAACTTTTTCCCTGAGTAATATACCATGACGAGGACCAGGTATATCAGGCCATGACAAGGGGCTCATCACCTCGGTTTAAAAGAGAACCTATAATAGCAGTCATCCTTATGACCCTGTTTGGAATTAGATTAGCAGGAGCTGGGACAGGTATCTCCTCACTTGTGTTTCAGAACAAGCACTATAGCACTCTGAGGGCTGCCATAGATGTGGATATAGCTAGGATAGAGACCTCTATTACCCATTTGCAGGATTCGCTAACCTCCCTATCAGAAGAAGTGTTGCAGAATAGAAGGGGGCTAGATTTAATATTTTTAAAAGAAGGATGACTGTGTGCTGCCCTAGGAGAGGAATGCTGTTTTTATGTGGATCACTCAGGAGTGGTGAAGGAATCTATGGCCAAGATTAGAAAGGGCCTGGCCAAACGAAAACGTGAAAGGGAGCAACAAGAAGGATGGTTTGAATCATGGTTTACTTAGTTTCTGCACTTTTAGGTCTCCTAATTATTTTGAGCTGTTGCTTACCTTTGGTCCCTGTATCCTTAATAGGTTAGTTACTTTTATAAAAGATTGTTTAAAC